>JAQIXT010000890.1:0-22394 GCA_034700445.1 Stenotaenia linearis | reverse complement strand
GGAGATCACTACTGGGACCAGGAGATCGAGAGACATGTCCTTTCACTCCCCTCACTCCTCTCGCTATCACATTGTACCGCGTTTTGCTCCCCGTCAACTCCTATCCACTTTGTATCTCCTCATCTGGCGGACACGCCCCAACGGGCTATGACGTCTCCAGGGGCTTGGTCACATTTCTGGAGTGACAGTAAATGTCACCATTTCAGATACAATTTCACTGTCAAAAAGAAATTCTGAACGACTAATACCTTGGTCTGTTGCTCAGGTTGCTCTTTATTCCAGGCCTGCCACAATTATTAGAAAAAAAACTACAACAATCTTGGCAAATTATTTTGGGCAGTCGCTATAATTGCCTCAACAACCATATGTATCCAGCAAGTTTATCTTTGCTGTGTTAGGTATGTTTTTCATCCAATTGATTTTCGTGTCAGTCTCGAATGACACAATTACATTGATTGGAAAATCCCTCCTGTAGAGAAAATGTGTGTGTTTTATCATAAAACTAGAATATCCAGATCCAGAATCAATAAATTAGCTGAATTTATTGTATGTAAGGTTAATATGTTATTACATTGTTATTTATAACATATCAATCTACCATTAATCATTTCGTAACAGAAAACTTGTAAGCTATCAATTAAATTAAAATGCCACTTAACTTGTTGTTTACTGTGTACTTATTGCTGATTATGACTTAACATTTGTCGCTAATGTTGGCATTAGACTAAATTACTATCAATACGTCTGAACACTTTGTTGAAAAATGACCCTACAAAACAGACTGCAACGTTTTTGGTATTACGTATTTTTGCCTTATGGTATTGTGATAACTTTTGGCCACGAACATCGAAAGTATTCTAAAATAAGAAAATGTGCTTTTGTTTTTGTGGTCTTGATGCAGATTGTAACTTCCGTTTCTTTCATATTGTCATTGATTTGGCTTTTTAGTTTGTTAAATTCAAGCATTACCGGATTTGCGATAATTGTGAGTTCAGCATTGCTTCAAATAAACACAGTTGTTTCAATTCTTCTCCTGCGCAAGAGACAAGTAAAAATATCTCTCTTTTTATGGAAAATACTGAGTTTAATGAAAAGCAACTTGTCTGAAGTCCGGATGATTACATACCTTGCACTTTATGTTTTACATTTATTACTATATCTAATTTTTATTACTGTGGAAAACTTCAAGTCATCTGATTTACCATACTTTTTACATTACATGACAAAATCCAACCAGACCGACGAATTTCACGAATTTTTCAAGAAACACGACTATATGAGGTTGTTGTTATATTTCGGAACTATACAATGGTACTTCGTGGGATATGTATTCAGTGGCCTTCCTATAATTTTGGCAACGTATTCATGTCAACTACTTTCAAAAAACTTCAATGTTCTCAGACGATTCATTGAAAACAAGCTCAATTCCAATGCAGTGATTACCGACCATTGTCTAAAAAAGATATATTTTAAATATGAAGCTCTATGCAAGTTAACGGAGGAATTTAGTGTATTATTCTCTCCATTACTGCTATTGTGGACTGCTGGTGGAATGACAATGGTATGTTTCACTTTTCGCGGACTCAAAACAACTCAGCAATTCGAACATATTGTCGTATTTGGACTTGTATTAGTGTTCGTTTTCAGAGAAGTCATGTTGATTTATATATTGCACAGTCAAGCAAAAAACATTTATGCAGAGGTACAGTCAAATTAAGGTGTTTAGTGTGTAAAATTGAAATTCTAATATTCGTGATGCATTTTAATATGTTAGGCATCTGCAACTGCGATATTGATTACAAAGCTTCGAATTCAAGAAAGTACTGCAAAAAATGTAAAAATTAAAACTCAAATTTTTTAAAAAAATTAATTCTTTTTTTCTTTTTGATTTAGATGATAACAAATAGAAATACTGAAATAAAAGTCTCGCAATTGCTTTTCCTAATGCAGCATCAAGCCATTGGAGTCAATGTTTCGGGACTATTTATCATAACCAACACATCGTTATTGTCTGTAAGTTGCCAGGCGGAAGTGCTAAATTTAAAGCCAAGATATTTTATGATTGTTTCGATTCACAGATGTTTGGGACTTTGTTGACGTACGCAGTTATCATATATCAAACAGAGTAAGTGGCCAGTCATTGCAAGAAACCTCTTATCTATATTACAATTACAAGTATCGTTTACTTATTAGAAATTTGTAATCACAAGCTGAGAGAACAGATGGCATGTCTCGCCAAATTAATCTCTACTCGTTTTAATTTTTCTTCTAGTGACACTTTCAAGCACATACATAATTTTAATAAAAATTAACTTCTCCAATTTATGTACAAAGTGATTGAGAAAAGATTGTAATAAAATGCTCGTAAATTGATAATGAGTACACTTTACTGTTTCTTTTGCACCGAAGAACATACAAAATGTCTGTTGTTCAGAAAAAGATACTTCTCTTGTGGTACTACTTATTTTTACCATTTGGAATTGCAATTGGAATCTCAAATAGACGAGCAAAAGCAAGAAAACGAATTTTTTACATTATTTTACTTCTACACAGTCTCAGCTTAGTCGTCTTCTTAATTGCAACAATTTTGACGTTAAAATATGAGCGTTCGACATTAACTGAAAAGTCATTGGTTTCGTCTTCTTTATTGATCCAACTGATGACGATTGTGACAGTCATTGTACTTCAAAAACGTGAGAAGAAAATAACCTTTTTCTTACACAGATCACTAACTTTGTTACAAAAAACGAGTGATATTAACCAAATTTGGCACAATCTTATTATTTACCTCGCATTTTACGCCTTCGGTTTGCTACTTTATGTCATCTTTCATACACTGGAGTTTTTTGCACAAAATCAGACGCCATATTTATTGAATTTTGTGAGAAGCAACGACAACAAGATTTTTTTTGTCAGCCAAAATGATACTTCGTATTATCATTCCCTAAAAATATCGGCATATTTTTGCAGTTTGACATGTATATTCATTGTTTTTTTAATATATGGGACTGCAATAATTCTTTGTATTCACTCATGCCAATTAATGGCTACAAATTTTGACCTGTTAAATCGCACAATTGAAAAAAAATTGAATTCCAATGTTCCGATCATCAATCAGTATCTGAGAAACATTTTCGCCAAACACGAAAATCTATGCCAGTTTACAAAAACTCTCAGCTCGCTGTTTTCGCCTCTTATTTTTCTCTGGACTGTAGGTGGAATCGTGATATTATGTCTGTCTGTACGGGGACTTAAAGTCGATTCATTGAAAAATTATTCAAATATGGTATTTGTATTAAAACTGCTATCTGTTTTAAGGGAATTAATTATGATATACCTTTTACACAATCATGCCAAACACATTAACGTAAAGGTTAGTTGCAGAAAAGTTAAAATAGCAAACAGATTAATAAAAATTACGTTTTTTCTTAGGCTTCTGAAACAGCAGTCTTAATTTCTGAGATCACGATGTTTAATGTTGAAAAAAAAGTGAAAAATCCGGTAAACCATTTCTTACTTTAAACTTGCTCATTCTAATAAAATTATTTTTCTCAAGAAAACTTCAAACCAAATAATTGAAGCAAAAATGTCACAACTACTGTTTACAACAAAACTCCTAAGCCAGAAGATAGGCATAAATGTTTCTGGATTTTTTGTTATCTCAAACAAAACAATATTATCGGTAAGCAAGAGTTAAAAAAATATATCGGTTGTACAAAATCTTTGTTTGTTAGATGTTAGGAACATTGATGACATATGCTATTATTTTATACCAAACTGAATAAAGTAATGAAATATAAAATGCGGATAAGAACAGCACCTCACCCAATGGAAATTACAGGAAGTCGTTATCATCTACAGTATAAAAAGTTATTAATTATTATAAATAATTATTTATCACCTTGTAAACATTGTGATTAGAAAATCTGAAGTGTTTTTCTTGAATTAGCGATATTAAATTTATGAAATAACACTCAAACAATCAGCTCGTTACTAAACACACACAATTTAAGTTCAACTTCGTTTGTTCAACACTTAAGCAAAATTAATTTGGAATTGTTTCTGAATTCTGATTAAAACGAATGTTTCTTCGTTGCAAACTGCCCATTATGTCAAAGGCACTCATTTTTGTTAAAAGACTAGATCTAATTTGGTACTACTTTTTTTTTCGTACGGTTTTACCTTCTCAAACAGAAATGGCTCTTCAAAACACCTCCAACTATAAAGAAATTATTTTTTTCCCTCACTTAATCACACAATTGTTATTTACCGTGCAGTTTTTAATACTCTTCTGTTTCATTGTAAAAGGTAACTTCAACTGTCATTTCGATATCAATGATTGCAGGTACAACACTTATGAGTACAATGGCTGCAGCATCATCTATTTCACTATGGAAACGCCAAAAGAATATATCACAACTTCTGCAAAAATTAGCAAATTCTTTGCACAAAAGAATTAGTTTGTTCAGTATTTTGAAAAAAAGTACTCATTTACCTGTCGGTCTGCATGATACACACGACAATCTTTATAATATTATATACAATGGAATTTTTTAAACCCAATGAAGATCCATTTATTTTAAAATTCCTATTGGAGGGTGGAAACAAAACGAAGATACTATATGAATATTTCATTCAAGATCACAAGATTATTCAAGATTATTTTCTGCACTTATTGCTGTCAAATGTTGTTAACAAACTTTGAAGTAGTATTGCGAGCCATTGAAAATGCGTTGAATTACTTATTTGCTGTAATTCGCAATCAAGGCCTGAAGAAAACAATTCACAAATATGAAACGCTGTGCAATCGCACAGAAGAACTCAGTACACTTTTCTCGCCTCTTTTAATGATTTGGACTGTGGGCGAAGTTGCAGGGATTTGTTGTGGAATAGCAGGGTTTAAACTACATCTTTTCAATTTTCTTCTCCGTTTGTTTCTTCTTGCTATTGCATTTATAATTCGCGAATGCGCACTTATTTTTCTATTGCACATCCGTGCCAAAGAAGTTAATACCAAGGTAAATTCATAAAACGTTAATTATATTGTAATAAAACGTCAATTAATTTAGTAATTTATACTGTTTTTTAGGCTTGTACTATTGCAGTTCTCACACATCAGTCTTGACGGTAAGAATTAGAATACTTCCACAAGTTAAGTTTTATATGACCGAGAAAAGAAAATTTCTTTTGCAGATGTTTGGAACTTTGCTATCCTACACAATACTAACGTACCAAACAGCATAAAAATTACGTCAATCAATAATTTTGAAATATGATTTCATAACTACAAACTGAGCTTAATTTTTTTCTTATTTCGAAAGGATGAACAATTAATTTCAAAGGGAATTGCGTATTTAAATTTATGTACTAAATTGCAATGTATTCTTCTGAGAGAATAAATCTTCACTCAGAGATAAACTTAAAACTTCTCTTTTAACTAATAATTTCGGCTTGAAAGCTAACAATTCAAAGCATTATCGAATATATTCAAACGATACAATACCAAACAGAGCCTAATGAATAAATTTACAAAAAATGACTTACTTCAAAATGATCAGCCTTTATGACTGCCTTTAATAAAAACAGCAAAAAGATCAGCCTTTATGAACATAATAAATTACTGCTTTCAATAAAAACAGCAGGGTAGCGTTCATAAGAAATAATTTTGTTTACACATAATTTAGGCAACGACCAGTTTTCAAACTTGTTGATTTACTATGTAATTGGAGTGATCGATTAGTAGATGACAGCAGCATCAAATAAACCGAAGAAATAATGGTAGAAGCAGCAGCTCTTTTTCGAAGAAGACTGAACAAAATTTGGCATTTTATTTTTCTCCCATTTGGTATCTCATTTACAACTAGCGGAGATCAAAAGTCTGAACGTGTAAAAAACTGTACTTTCATCTTCTTCTTGTTCGTACAATTATCTTCTTCTGTAAACATCATTCTAGCTATTGCTCTACTTCTGTCTTACATCAATTCAACTCTTACTGTAGTGGCAATGTTACTGGTTATAATATTACAACAGTTTAATACTTTAGTTTCGTTTATTGCATTTCATAAGCGTCAAGTGAAGATAGCTGCATTTTCGAGCAAAATTTTGAATTCTGTTCGAAATGTCGCAAGCCTGTCTAAAATCTGGCACCGATTAATCTTTTACCTCATCCTACTTCTACTACAATGGATTTCATTTTTAATTACTCACACAATTTCATTTTTTAAGTCAAACGAGAAGCAGTTTATATCGAAATATCTCGATAAAGATGGAAACAACACTTCTAATTTGTACGAAGAATTCAAAAAATATCAATTTCTGAAGCTATTCATCTATCTTGGATCTGTACAATGGCTGATCGTTTGTTATGTATTCAGTGGAGTTTCAATCATTTTCTGTGCCTACTCGTGTCAAATTCTTCGTGAAAACTTTGACTTTTTGAATAGATTTATTGAAAATTCTTTGAATTCAAAAGCTTCAGTAAGCGATCAATATTTAGAAAGGATATTTCATACACACCAAGTTCTGATCGATCGAACGAGTCAACTCAGTTTGCTGTTTTCACCTCTAATTTTACTTTGGAATGCAGGGGGTCTAGTAATGCTTTGCTTATTAGTCCGTGGAGCGAAATCTACCCTACAGCAATCACAGCACGAAGTCTCTGTGCAGGCAGTTTTCTACATTTTAAGAGAATGTGTACTTCTGGGTCTTCTACTTAATGAAGCACGACACGTTCATTCTGAGGTATGAGATGCCGTTAAATCTTAGAAAAAGTTTAGAATATGTTTTGTGAAGATTATATAATAATATGTATAACTTTTTTAGGCTTCTACAACACCAGTTTTAATCGCAAAGTTGCCTATTAAAAGAAGTCCAGCGGAATTGGTAATGAACTAATGAGAAATTTAAAAAAAAAATTACTCTAAGTAAAAATTCGAGTACTGTATTGATTTATATTTAGGAAAGTTCAAATATCATTGAAACGAAGTTATCGCAAATGATGTTTGCAACGCGAGTACAAAGCGAAGTGGTCGGTGTTAATGTATCAGGATTCTATGTTATTACTAATTCATCAATACTATCAGTAAGTTTAAATAAATTACTGAAAAAATCAGTAAAAATTTTAATGATAATTTACCAATATGATCATTTCGTACAGATGCTGGGCGCACTACTAACTTACGCCATCGTTATTTATCAAACTGAATGATAGTACGGTACTTGTATGAATTTTAGCACCAAAGAGCCACTGTATAGTACTCAGAATTCAATCTCACATTTTAATAACATTCATCTACCTGTTACCTGAAGACAAAAACCTTTGTAACTTATAACTCACTGTGTATTAATTTGTTAAACTAATAAAGCTACATTGTACCGAATAATTTCTATAAGAAAGTTCAGTTTTGGTAGATCATTAAATTGATTTCAACTTATCCACTACCCACATCATCCAGACTTACTAAAAACTTTCCTCACTTTATTTTATCATTTTTCTACCTTTTTTTTATTATAAATTGCCTTTTTATTTTTTAAAATATACACATTACCCGTTTATTGTAACTATGTTTCGATCATTAAGAAGTAGAAAACACTCCCCCACCTCCTCCAGAGATCATGATATGTTGTTTCCAAACAATTTCCGTAATCAATTTATTTTCCCATAAATTTGCTGTGTAAATAACTTGTCAAACTAATAATTGATGCTAGATTAGTAAATTACATTTCTGTTTGCTGTTAGATTATAATCTAAGCAGATTGTAAAAGCTGTAACGGGCTTGAGAGCGCGTTTATTTCTCGAAAGAATGAACAAAGTATTATATTATTTATTTTTTCTGTATGGTATCATAATATCAACTTCTCAGAACCGGCAATTTCACAAGAAAGCGAAAAAATTTCTTTTCATCTTTTTCGCTACTCTTCAGGTTGGCAGTCTTTCAGGAATGATGATATTTACATTTTTAATTTTTAATTCTCCAAACATTACAATCATCGATGTAGCATTTGTTGTGTGTAACGGTGTGATGCAATCAAATTCACTGCTATCAAGTATAATACTTCACAAGCGTGAAGAAAAAATATCACTTATTTTACAGAAGCTGCTAAACTTAATACAGAAAGCAGAAGTTCTAACCAAAATTTGGCGCATCATGTATGTTTATCTCGCACTTCATTTGCTTCATTTCATTGTTTTTATCAGCCTTTTCACCGTGGAATTTTTCCAACCGAATGAAATGTTTTTTGTATTGAAATTTGTAAAGAACAGGACGATTGAAAACGCCGCAATTGAGTATATTATCCATAACCGTTACACATATATATTGATATATTGCAGTTGCTTATTGCTTTTGTTGTTTTGTTACTTATTTATTGGGTTCGCAGTGATTTTGTTCGCTTATTCCTGTCAATTATTGCAAGCAAACTTTAGAAGTCTGAATGAAACTATTAAAAGTTTGAATTACAGTATCGGTTCAAAAACACTTAAAAACTTATTTTCTAAATATGAAATTCTTTGTGAACTAACACGACAACTAACTTTGCTATTTTCACCCCTTATTCTGTATTGGACTTTTGCTGGAATATTAACACTTTGCTTTTCTGTACAAATGATTAAGTTTACCATGCAACAAAAAGATCGCTATATGCTTATACAGATTTTTATTATGAGTTTAAAAGAATTCTTTCTTGTATATGTCTTAAATAATCACGCGAAAAATATAAATAACGAGGTACGTAGGAAGAAAAATTGACTTTCTAAGTCTTCACAAAAGTGTCTGATCTAATTAATAGCTATCAGGACTGATCTACTTGTAATGTGATCAGATTGAATTTTCTAATTTTAGATTTATGGATTTGACTATCAAATCTGATCTGAATTATAAAAACTGCAAAATGCAAAGACACATCTGTGCATTTAAGCAGTTTGTATAATTCAGATCAGATTTGATAGTCAACTGTCAACTGCCTGATCCACCAGATTTGTCAAATCTTTCATTTACAAATCTGGCATTTAATCAGCTCCAGATCACGCATTTTTGATGGAATTTGATATAAAATTTCTTTAAGAGCAATGTTTATGTAAATATGCGTTTTTCACCTGCAGGCTTCTGAAACTCCAATCTTAATCTCAAAATTGTCTCTTCAAGAAACTAGGAATTTGGTAAAAATAAGTTCAAAATTTTAAAACCAAGTAATTACCTATTTTGTTTTCTAGGAAAACGTGAGTTGTGATTTTGAATCAAAATTTTCGCAAGTACTATTTGCAACACAAAGACAAAGCGAAACAATCGGTATAAGTGTATCTGGATTGTACGTCATCACAAATTCGTCAATGCTGTCGGTAAGATTAAGAAAAAGCTTAATAAATCATTACAAAATGAATAAAATTATTAAGAGTTATCTTTTATGTTAATTTGTAGATGCTGGGAACCCTTCTTACTTACGCCATCATCATATACCAAACAGAATAATAATAACATGATGTAAACAACTTTTCGTTACTGTCAGAATATAATCCCAAATACTTATTTAAATAACTGTTCGTATAATTACTGTATTCACTTTATCTTCTCTATCTCAATGTTTTACATCACAAATTTGTAAAAATAAATTTTACAAATATTAAAAACAAAAAATTTTAAACTAAAGGGTAATTTTTGTAAATTCAGAATGCTGAAATTTTTTTTTCCACAATGAATAAACTATGACATACATTGTTTCAATCAATAATTTTTCAGAGTATTGTTTGTACTGCATCGAAGTTGACAAAATGATTGACGATATAATTATGCTATTGTTTGCATTTATAAGGCAAGAAAAACAGTAATTTTTTCTCCATATCCATAAATTACTTTTAGCTAAACACTGTAGCCGTGATGCACCTTGTAGCCCGCAATACAAGAAGTGCGAGCAATATGTTTTATTATTTATTTTTCCCATATGGAATCGCAATCGAAACTTCACAAATATACAATTCTCATCTGAAAATGAAAAAATTCGTATTTGGATTTTTTCTCACTGTTCAGTTCTCAGGCCTCCTGATGATGATTATTTCATTATACCTAATCATGAATTTTAAAAACGTTACAATGATCGATGTGGCTATAATTACAGGCAACTTAGCCATGCTTTTTACCGCAACCATTACCAGCATAACACTGTACAAACGTGAGAAAAAAATCTCATTCTTTATACAAAAGTTACTGAATTTAATCAAAAAGAAAGAAAATTTGACTAAAATTTGTCGTCTATTAGTTACTCATCTCATACTTTACGTCATGTATTTATTTATATTCTGTTTTCTATTAACCTTTGACTTTTTCCGACCTAACGAAGACTCCTTTGTCTTCAATTTCCTAAATCACACGAAAGAAAACATCGTCTCCGAGTATTTCAGTCAAAACGATTACACACGCGGAACAAGTTTTTTCGGTAGTTTAATGTTTTTAGTTTATTTTATCTCGTTTACTGGATTTGCAGTTTTGTTGTTTTGTTTTCCGTGTAAGCTATTACATACGAGCTTTGAAAATATGAATCAATCTATTAAAAACATTTTAAATTCGGGGTCTCCAATTGGAGCAAAAAGTCTTAAGATACTGGTTTCCAAATATCAAATTCTTTGCCAGCTCACAGAAGAACTGAGTTTACTGTTTTCACCTCTTATCCTGTTTTGGACTGTATCTGGTATGATAACTGTGTGTTTTACGGTGCAGGGAATTAAATTTGCCACACGACTAAGAAATGGCGTTCTGCTGATGCAGTTTTTTATCATGATTTTAAGGGATTGTTCTCTTATTTATCTGCTAAATAACAACGCAAAAAATATAAACGACGAAGTAAGTAACTGCAGGTAAATAATTTACTTTTTATACATTTTGTTTCCTACTTCCAGGCTTCTAAAACTCCTTCATTAATATCAAAACTGTCCGTTGGCAAAAATATTACCAATGTAAATATACTGTAGTAAAACTTGTATTTATGAAGTATAAACAATTATTTGGCTTCCTATTCTAGGAAGATAATATTGAATCAAAATTATCACAGCTTCTTTCTGTAACGCAAATGCAAGCCGAAACTGTTGGTGTTAAAGTTTCTGGGTTATATGTCATCACAAACGCATCAATTCTTTCAGTAAGTTACAGTAATTCAAATCTGACTGAGCTATTTTAAACTATTCATGAATTTTTAATTTTAATACTTATTTATATGAAAATATAGATGCTAGGCACCCTGCTCACTTATGCTGTCATCATTTATCAAACGGATTAATTGTCAACTAAACCTTCATACTAAGAAATATATTCATTATTGGTAGTTGTAAAACACGATTTTCAAATTGATAAACAACAACTCATCAAATTATTTAAATCATTAAAAGCTTTGCACCTATTAATTTGTAGTTTGCTATTAATGTATACCAAACAGAATTACACATGTAAACAACTTTTTGTTATTCTCAGAATATAATCCCAAATACTTATTTTAATAACTGTTCGTACAATTATTCACTTTATCTTCTCTATCTCAATGTTTTACATCACCATTTTGTAAAAATAAATTCTACTGACAATAAAAACAGAAAATTTTAAATCAAAAAGTAATTTTTGTAAATTGAAAATGCATGTATGGTATACATTGTTGTCCAATCAATAATTTTTCTCAGAGTACTGTTTGCTGAGCATCGAAATTGACTAAATGATTTACGATATAATTATGTTACTGTTTGTATTTACGAGGCATGAAGAACGTATTGATTTTTTTCTCCATACCCACAAATTACTTTTAGCTAAACACTATAGACGTGATGGACTCTGCAGCCCGCAATACAAGAAGTGCGAACAATATATTTTATTATTTATTTTTCCCATATGGAATCGCAATCGTAACTTCACAAATATATAATTCTCATCTGAAAATGAAAAAATTCCTATTTGGATTTTTTCTCACTGATCAGTTCTCAAGCCTCCTGATGATGATTATTTCATTATACATAATCATGAATTTTAAAAACGTTACAATGATGGATGTGGCTGTAATTACAGGCAACTTGGCGATGCATTTTAACGCAATCATTACCAGCATAACACTGCACAAACGTGAGAAAAAAATATCATTCTTTATACAAAAGTTACTGAAATTAAACCAAAAGAAAGAAAATTTGACGAAAATTTGGCGTCACTTAATTACTCATCTCATACTTTACGTCATGCATTTCATTATCTTCTGTTTTCTATTTACCATTGACTTCTTCCGACCTGATAAAAGCTTTTTTATCTTCAAGATCATGAATCAAACCCAAGAAAACATCGTCTCCAAATTTATAAGTGAAAACCATTACACACTCGGAATTATTTATTTTGGTTGTTTAATGTTTTTAATTTATTGTTTCGCGTTTACTGGATTTGCAGTTCTTTTGTTTTGCTATCCGTGTAAGCTATTACACACGAGCTTTGACAATATGAATCAATCTATTAAAAATATTTTAAATTCGGGCTCTCCAATTGGAGCCAAAAATCTTAAAATACTGGTTTCCAAATACCAAATTCTTTGTCAGCTCACAGAAGAACTGAGTTTACTGTTTTCACCTCTTATCCTGTTTTGGATTGCAACTTGTATGATAATAGTGTGTCTTATGGTGGAAGGAATTAAATTTGCCGTACGAGTAGGAAATAGCGTTACGTTGATACAGTTTCTAATGATGATTATAAGGGATTGTTTTCTTATTCATCTGCTAAACAACAACGCAAAAAATATAAACGACGAGGTAAATAACTTAGCAGCATCTAATTTGTGTTTTGTTTTGGTTTTTTTTCTTCTATATTTTGTTTCCTACTTTCAGGCTTCTAAAACTCCTTCATTAATATCAAAATTATCCGTTGGAAAAAACATTACCAATGTAAATAGCACAACTTGAATTACATTATTAAAGTATAAACAATTGTTGGTTTTTTATTCTAGGAAGATAATATTGAATTAAAATTATCACAGCTTCTTTCTGTTACGCAAATGCAAGCCGAAACTGTCGGTGTTAAAGTTTCTGGATTATTTGTCATCACAAACGCATCAATTCTTTCAGTAAGTTACATCAATTCAAATCTGAGCTATTTTAAACTACACATGAGTTTTAATTTTAATATTTATTTAAATAAAACTATAGATGCTAGGCACTCTGCTCACTTATGCTATCATCATTTATCAAACGGATTAATTATAAATTAAACCTGCATATATGTTGTAAATGCAAATAAACGACTATTCCACGAAGCACGTTTGTTCTATACATATATGGTAACGTACCGTATTACACACTGTATCTGGATTGTACATCATCACAAACACGTCAATACTGTCAGTAAGTTCAGGAGCAAGTTGCTAGTTCTCATTATGAGGTATCTTTTATGTTTAATTTCTAGATGCTGGGAACCCTTATTACTTATGCCATCATCACATATCAATCAGAATAATTACACTTGTAAACAACTTTCCGTGACTCTCAGAATATAATCCCAACTACTTACATAAATAACTTTTCATGTGATTATTTGCTTTATTTTCTCTATCTCAATGTTTCACATCACAAATTTGTAAAAATAAATTCTAATAACAATAAAACAAAAAATTTTAAATCAACGAGTAATTTTTGTAAACTGAGAATGCTGAAATTTTTTTTCACAATGAAAAAGCTACGGCAAATATTGTTGTTCAATCAATAATTTTTCTCAGAGTACTGTTTGTTGAGCATCGAAGTTGACAAAATGATTGACGATATAATTATGCTATTGTTTGCATTCACGAGGCATGAAAAACAGTAATTTTTTCTCCATATCCATAAATTACTTTTAGCTAAACGCTGTAGCCGTGATGAACCCCATAGGCCGCAATACAAGAATTGCGAACAATATATTTTATTATTTATTTTTCCCATTTGGAATCGCATTCAAAACTTCACAAATATACAATTCTCATCTGAAAATGAAAAAATTCCTATTTGGGTTTTTTCTGACTGTTCAGTTCTCAAGCCTTCTGATGATAACCATTGCATTATACATAATCATGACGTTTAAAAACGTTACAATGATCGATGTGGCTATAATTACAAGCAACTTGGCGATGCATTTTAACGCAATCATTACCAGTATTACACTGCACAAACGTGAGAAAAAAATATCATGCTTTATACAAAAGTTACTGAAATTAATCCAAAAGAAAGGAAATTTGACTAAAGTTAGGCGCCGATTACTTACTCATCTCATACTTTATGTAATACATTTCTTTATCTTCTGTTTTCTATTTACCTTTGACTCTTTCCGAGCTGACAAAGAGTTTTTTATCTTAAATTTCCTAAATCACACAGAAGAAAACACCATCTCCAAATATGTCAGTCAAAACCATTACACACACGGAATTATTTATTTTGGTACTTTAATGTTTTTTATTTATTGTTTCGCGTTTACTGGATTTGCAGTTCTTTTGTTTTGCTATCCGTGTAAGCTATTACACACGAGCTTTGAAAATATGAATCAATCTATTAAAAATATCTTAAATTCGGACTCTCCAATTGGGGCCAAAAGTCTTAAAATACTGGTTTCCAAATATCAAATTCTTTGTCAGCTCACAGAAGAACTGAGTTTACTGTTTTCACCTCTTATTCTGTTTTGGACTGCATCTGGTACGATAACAGTTTGTTTTTTGGTGCAAGGAATTAAATTTGCCAGAGAACTAAGAAATGGCTTTACGCTGATGCAGTTTCTTATGATGATTTTAAAGGATTGTTATCTTATTTATCTGCTAAACGACAACGCAAAAAATATAAACGAAGAAGTAAATAACTTAACAGCATCCAATTTGGTTTTTTTTAAATTTAGTTTCTTACTTTTAGGCTTCTAAAACTCCTTCATTAATATCAAAACTGTCTGTTGAGAACAATATTACCAATGTAAATATACTGTAGTAGAACTTGTATTTACTGTATAAAGTATAAACAATTATTTGGCTTCTTATTCTAGGAAGATAATATTGAATCAAAATTATCACAGCTTCTTTCTGTAACGCAAATGCAAGCCGAAACTATTGGTGTTAAAGTTTCTGGGTTATATGTCATCACAAACGCATCAATTCTTTCAGTAAGTTACAGCAATTCAAATCTGACTGAGCTATTTTAAACTATTTATGAATTTTTAATTTTAATACTTATTTATATGAAAATATAGATGCTAGGCACCCTGCTCACTTATACTATCATCATCTATCAAACGGATTAATTATAAACTAAACCTGCGTACGTAATATTGTCAAAATACAACAAAAACGTAAAAATACTGTATATTCATTGTTGGCTGTACAACGCAATTTTCAAATTGATAAACAACAAATCATCAAATTATTCAAATCACTAAAAGTTTTGTGCCTCTTAATACGTATTTTTAATAAAATAAGCACGTTTATTTCACAGAAACAAACATAATATTTGTTTTTCACAAGCTTCGTCCGAAAGTGAATAAAAGATTTATAAACGAACTCCTTTGTGTTAAAGGATAGGAGATTGTCAAGTTGATGAATGACACTCCATCAAGTTTTCTTTTTATGATATAAATTATAAGCTATCTAAAAAACTAGCCATTTCCGTTTCCGTGTGACAACTCTTAGGAATAGAATACAAAGACGGGCGGGCTAATTGGTGTGTACACAGAAATTAGTAGATTGCAGTGACGCCGTCGCTGCAACACATTTTATTTGTCAATTTATTAATTAGCAGTTACTACAGTAACGAACATATTGCTCCGTTCTTCAAACAGCAATTACGATAACAAAATTACAGATAACGCCTAAAAAATTATAACAAATTCAGATCGAAAATGAATTCAGGAGCACGTTTGTTTCATACAAACATGAGCAACGTATTGTATTACATATTTTTTCCTTACGGAATAACAATTGGAACTGCACCACGCCTTCATCAGAAATTGAAAAAAATTCTATTCATATTTTTTATGGCTGTTCAAGTTATTAGTCTTACACTGTTCACAGCATTAATAGGTATAATTTTATACGACAATGTTTCAATGGATGAAGTGGCCATATGTATCTCGAACATAGTAATGCACTCCAATTCACTCGCAACAAGCATAGTAATACGTAAACGAGAAGAAAAAATATCACGTTTATTACTGAAGGAGGTAAATTTATTCCAAAAAAGAGGCAATTTAAACCAAATTTGGCGATTGACGTACGTATATCTGGCGATTTATTTCATTCATTTTGTCATCTTCTTCGTTGTTTATACTTTTCACTATTTCAAATCAAGCGAAAAATTTTATATGTTGGCATTTCTTGACAACAACAAAACGGATACAAATATTATTTTGGAATATGCCGCCAACACCTACGTACATGCAGTGTTTTACTTTTGGATATTCTTTTTATTCTTTTGTCTGCTGTTTACTGGATTTAGTGTAATATTATTCGCTTATTCCTGTCAACTGTTACATAGAAGCTTTAAAAGTTTAAATCAGTCAATTAAAAATAATTTGGATACAAATACTGCCATTGGGACTAAACAACTTAATAAATTTTATTCCAAACATCAAAAACACTGCGAACTGACTGAACATCTGAGTTTGTTGTTTTCACCTCTTACTCTTTTGTGGACTTTATCCGGTGCATTAATAATTTGTTTCATAATGCAAGGAATTAAATTCAGTTCACATCAAGAAAATGGGTATATGTTAGGAGAAGTACTAATGCTGATTATGAAAGAATGTTTTTTGATATATATTTTCAACAAACACGCAAAAAGTATAAACAAAGAGGTAAAACTAGTAATTGAAGTATAATATTTGCATTTTTATCTACTCCGTTTTTCATTTGCAGGCCAGTCTAACTCCTGTCTTAATCTCAAAATTACTCATTGCTGAAAACAGCAAGCAAATGGTGAAATACTTTATTTTAAATATTTAAACTGGTGTTATTGTATTTCTATTATAGGAAAACGCAAATGACAAAACTGAATCAAAGTTATCTCAGTTACTGTTTGCAACGCAAACACAAGGCCAAACTATTGGTGTGAGTGTATCTGGATTGTATGTTGTTACAAATACTTCGGCGTTATCAGTAAGTTAAAGCGTACTTAAAAAAATTATTTTTAACAATGCTTATTTATAAAAATTTGTAGTTGCTGGGTACTATGCTAACATACGCCATCATCATATATCAAACGGAATAAATACTATTGGATTAATAATAACGAATATTTTCTTCTGCAACAAAAACATGCGATCAGACTAAAGCCTACGTTTCCTTACTGATATTGTGTAAGTACTGAATCGGCTAAAAAATTCGGCTAAAAAATGTAAACTACAATTTCATTCTTCTTAAAGAGTATAATCTCTTATTATTGCACTTATTTTTTTAGTACTGTATTTAGGAAAAGCCTACATTCTGGCTTATTGCACAAATCTTTTCTAATTCTATACACCTTGTAAGTTGTAACTTGAAGTAAACGCCTATTAAATAATCAATATTACATAATGTATTGAGAATAGCTTTGTCCAATAATCTGACTATAAAATTAACTGGATGCGGTATTTTTAGTTAAGTTACGGAGAAAAAAATTGCCTTTGAGCATTTTTAGTCAACTTATTAGTTGTCTAGATTTCCTCAAGGAAAAATAAAGTTATATTGATAGCATATCAAGGAAGACCGTAATATTTTATAAACTTATCCAATCTATTACTAATTTCTTTTTCTGTGCACTAAGGGATGGAATTAGGTATGCTGCAAATCAGAAATCAAACCTCAGATTTTTTTTTTTTTTTTAAGCCTACAACAATCTTCACAAAAAAATTACAATAAACCATCGATTTCGCATCACTCGAAGATTTTACACAAAATGAAAAGACAAAAAAACTACTTTTTCTCCCCTATCTCAATTAGCACTAACCTTCAATTATCCCACACACATAAAATATGACAGTATTTCCAAATCTTAAATATAAAAAAAAATATTTATTTTTAAAATAAAACATTATGACAAAATTTATACTTAGTACAACATTTTTTTGATGCATTTTCACATGATTGTTTCACAAACAATAATAATAAAATCAGATCTTAATCCATAAAAATCATGGAAGCAGATTCAAGTTTTATGTTTTTAAAAAAAAAAAAAAAAAGAACTTCGGTATATCCCGATATAAATCCTTAAAGAACTGGAAGTGATGAACTCGAATTATCACGACTTATCAATGTTGTTGTGGAATTCGGAGAATGCGGTTCAATTTTCACTATACTTTCTTCTTTGGAAGTTATTGGGATATTTAAATTACCACAAAATTCTTTGTAAGTGTCACTTGTCAGCCACTGTAAGTCAAGAGTATCTGACGCATCCTTAGGATTAACATTATGCAGCCAAATAAATAACTCTCGAAGTTGATAAGGAATTTCTAAACAATCACCTCTAACACATTTCAGTGTCCAATTATCACTTGTACCAAAAAACCTAGAAAAAAATCCGAAATTTTGAAATAGTAATGATTTTTCGGCAACTGAATTAATCTTGATAATTTTGTTCAAACGTATCATTTTAAATAACTACCATAAATGATAACTTTGAAGCAAACAATCGAGTTTAATCCAATTGCAGTAAGTTAATTTTTTTTGTTTTTTCATACCTTATGTTGCATATTTTATATCTGTATTTTTGATTGGAAACAATTGTTAAAAAATCATTAAAAATCATGAACATGTATTGATCACTGTCCGGTGATTTATAAGTCGTATTCTTAAATAGAAAATAAAAGATTTAGTAATGCTAAAGCTTACAACTTTTTTAAGCTGTATACTTTCATGAACTGTTGTTCTCTCTCGAACATTTGTTGGCAATTAACCACTATTATTTTTTCACACTTCTCAACTTGTTCCATTACCCAAAGGTACATATTTTTAGCTATTTCGTACTTCTCTGGTTCAAGCCAATCACTAATAATCTATTTTTGAAAAGACAAAAAATATAGCTCTACATGGTAAAATTTTAAATAACTAAAACTTAGTACCAAACAATTAAAACTTTCTTCTAAAAGCTTTGCAAACAACTTTACTGTTTTTAAGTGTTCTTCATCGAATGACCCATACATAATTAAAACCTTTGGTCTTGATAATGCTAATTAAAGAATAATTTTTTAAAGAACATTATTGCACTCTTAGTACTATGAGAAAGTACCTATCGTTACTACTTGTGTAGGTTTTTGTGCTGAGATTGAAGCTATAATAAAAGGAATTAAAAAATTACTAAGGAATTATATAGATAAAATTAAATTAGCTCACATTTTCGTCTAAACCGGATAAATATGATGAGGCCTGATATTGTTGCGATTGATAGTAAAGCAAAAAAAATGTAAAAAATAAACTTCTCTTCAAAACCTGAATCTGAAGATTGTGATGGTAATGTTATTGAATAATTTTCAGACGACTCTGCAAGGAAAACAGACAATATCATTTCCATGTTTAGAGACCTAGTATTTTTTTATTTACCCATCCAAAACTTTGGTTATAAATTACGATACTTTAACTAATTTTAAGTTTTGTGGGATCGAATGTTTCAATAATAATGTATTTAAACCTCAGAAATTTCTCTACGCTCAAATTATCCTTAGGCAAGTGATAAATAATTGTTTCCAATTCAATAAAAAATTTTAAGTTGTGAGAAATTGTTGATTTATAACTTTAGGGTTCAAGTGTTGTAAAATGAATTACATTCATCTTTTGATTTAATTTTATTCTGTGATTTAAAACTATCTTAAAAGGGTAAATATTAAACACGAGACTAAACTCATACCTCATTTTACATAATTGTGATTTTCTTATTTGGTTTAAGCAAAAATTAAAGGTAAAAAAAAAAAACCCTGTAATTTGTTGTAATAGCAATCTACTTACGCATTTCGAAATTTCGACAATAATCTCTATGACCACAATCCTACAAATAATTCAATTGATATTAAAAATCAAATTAATACAGAACACAGATCAGTCCATTAGAACATACCATCAATATCATTAAGCAATAATTCCCAGGTTTCGATGCATTATTAAAATTGAATCTAACCTAAAATTAAATTATTTTTTTTTACAAATTAAAATCAAAATCCCAAATTTCGTACTCAACTGTTTTATTAACTGATGTTAACCGATAAAAAGTATCAAAAATTCTGTCTCCTCCTTTGCAATCTTTCTTATTCAAACCGTAAATTAACATTTTTGCAGAAATGTTTGGAGCTATATTTACTTTGAAATCCACATCAACTACGCCCCTAATATTCCAACAAATATACAATAAACTCTCAGACAAATGAAAACTTCAAAAAAAAAATAGTTACGTTTCAGGGATTGGTATTATATTCACAGTAAAATTACATTGTTTTACTGCACCTTTCTCTTCTAAATCTCTTCGTGTAATTCCTAGCACAAAAACAAATCAGTGTAAAATTTATACTACTTAATACTGTTAGACCAAACCTGAAATTTTTGGTTTTAAAATGCATTTGCAATTACAATTTGTAAAAATATGCTTTTGAAGATCTGAATTATGAAGAATCAAACAATGATATATTTTTGTTTTCCTCCTTCTCCGATAAAGTAAACATTGCACGTTTTCATTTTGAAACTCTAAGTTTCCATCTGAATTAAAGTGAGGATGTGAGAGAGAGAAATTTGTGCAATCTGTACAAAAAAAATACATCAGTCGTAGCAACAGTTATGATTTTTCTACTTACTTAACGTATTATGAGTTACGGTACAATCTTGTGCATGCTATAAAATATAAATTATTGCATTGTAATTTAACACTTCGACAGCATTTCCATTGCTATTAAATTACCTTTGCACTACAATTAAGGCGCTTGTTTTGGGTTAGATTTTGTAGCGTCAACATACAAAAATTAAACATCAATATGACAAAAAATAGACTCGTGTTCGTCATATCTCCAACTCTCACGTAACTACTACATCTTAGATTTACCCATTCAAAATTTTTTAAATCCTATTTATAAGTTTAAGAGATCCTTAGCCCAAGCGCATCACATGGTGTGTAGGTTGATCACTGACCATTAGTAATGGCGGATTTGAAGACGAGCGTCACGACCAGCCGTCAGCGAAATAACGACACGAATTAATTATTAACCCAGAACTCCTACGTCATTTACTCTCAACGTCAAGGACCCCAGAAAAACAAACTCGGCAGGAAAGCTCATCTCCTTTCATAAAGCGCATTATTTTTATTAGTCTAGTAACAACAGAATATTTTTGTGTGGAAAATAAAATACAACCCGATAAATAATAAAGAGTTCGAAAATTAGTGATAGAAACATCAACATTTTCCAATAAAAACCTAAAATATTCGAAATATAAGTATTTTAGCAAAGTAGAACCAGAATGAAGCATAGTACAATTCAGTAAGTTATTTTTAAAGTATGAAATAAAACTACCAAACATTACTTTAACATATTAAAAGATAAACTTTTCCTTTAGCAACCTGATCTTTTAACACTCATTTTTAATCTGATAAAATATACTAAAGTATCACTTATTGAAATTAAAAGTTCAAGGAGAAAATCTCTATTTTAAAAGTGAAACAAAATATTTTGAATATTACATTTCGTCCAGTCGAATTTTTTTCCCTCTCTGTAATCATTTATAGTCCCAAGTTTTACAATTCTGTTCAGATTTCTTCTGAATTTCACCCGAGGCACCTCTGCTCATCTAAAAATCATGGAATCCCATATTATTGCAGTTATTTCAATTGTGATAGCAGGTTTAAATTGAATTTATAAATTATAAAAAACTATTTTAACTTAATTCATTTAGTTTTTGTGGGAACCCAGGCTGACTGCCCAACAGAATGCCCCGACAGTCTTGTAGATCCTACCTGTGGCTCTGATGGCCATCTGTATTACAGCGAATGCCAATTACAACTCCAAAAATGCGGGTAAGTTAATTACATTTTACGAGATTAATTAGAGTGAATGGAATTAATAGTTTTCCTAAATTGGGTTTTTTGTAGCACTGGTGTTACCAAAGTACCTTGGTCTGAGTGCACGTCAAAATGCGAAGGTAGTTGTGGCTTAATTTCCGAATATACTTGTGGTTCTGACGGTGTGGTATACGCCAATAAATGCTCTCTACTTATGGCATCTTGTGGGTATGTATCGTATATCCCACATGAATTATAAATTATCGTACCACATTTTGTTTTAGTCAAACGGAGCGAATTAAAGAAGAACCAATGGAAAAATGCACATCAAAATAACATTGTAAAAAGATTGCTAAAATAAATTGTCTGAGTTCAGCTTCACTTTTATTTAAGTGCTATTTTGACTGTCTGCCTAGCACTAAGCGGAAAAGCTTAC
>JAQIXT010000889.1:0-22433 GCA_034700445.1 Stenotaenia linearis | reverse complement strand
AGAGTACTAACAGAGTACTAAAGAGTACTAAACTTTGAATTACATTGGATGAGATGATATTCCAACTTGACGTACGTCAAAAATTGACATTTAAAAAATGAGTAAAAATTTTTTTTTTTTTGCAACTTTTTTTTTTACATCTCAATTTAATTATTAATCTTTTGATTCTATAATTACATCTTTCCTTGATGTGGGTTTACTTTAACTCTTGTCATTCATTTTTCCTTTTTGCTTAAAAAAATTTCAGAAGTTCATTATTCTTAGCTTATAGGATTTTCCTCATTTTTTATAAACTGTTGATCATCTTTATTATTTCAATACACACTCGAGTCTACAAGTGTTTGTTTTAAATTTCAAGTTGTTTCTTAACAAGTGAAGTTATTTCAGGACTTAATTAACGCTACTTTAAATGTTATTGTTCAAGTGTTTGTGCAGGTTAGCTTCCCAACTAAGAGTGTTAGTAAAGTCAAAGTTTCTCAGTAATCTTGAATCTTAGTTTGGATGGAAGACAAAAGAAATTGATTAGATTTGGAGTAGGAAATGAACTTGATTGTTTAATCTAACTGTTACACAATGCCTGAGGTTTTCTTTTACTGCAAAAATATCGAGATTACAACTACCGTACCTGGAAGATTTGATTCCAGAGTTTGATCCTGTTTAAATTTAATGTTTGTTAAATTACATTCTGTTATTGAACGAATTGCAATTTGTTGTTTGTTGTTTTCAATTATTTATTTGGTTCTCTTTGATGTTAACTGAAAAGAGTAATGTAAAATGTATTACTAGTGATTCTTTTAGTTTATTTTGAATTGTGCTTTGTTAAGGCCATTTTGTACCTCGGAAAGTTTTTTTTTTAAAGTTATTTTTAATTGAATTTGAACGTTCTGTTTTTCGTCGTTGGTTTGACATCTGATATTTAGGAAATTGCTTTTGAAACAGAACAATTTTTTTTCGTAAATATTTCCTAATTAAAGCAAGAATTTGATATTAGGTAATCTGTGACACTTTACAAATCCAATTTTCCTCAACTCGAACCGTGTTGACATTAAGTTACGTCATTGAAAATAGCAGAATCTACAAGAGTTAGATATTCAAAGATGATCCACTTAACAGATCTGACATCAACACGAAAAAGCAATTTATTTGTCTCTGCTCATCTGCAGTCATTCCAAGAAAAATCAATACACCGAATACCGTGAACCAACGGCAAAACAAGATGAATCCGTTATGTTTGTATCAATAAACACGCGCGCAACGAAAGTTAAGGCGAAAAAAATTTAATAAATAGTTTTTTTCTTTCTTTTTTATTTTCGTTTAATACTTGAAACTCGTTATGACTTTCTATGTAGCAAATATTCACAAGAAAACCGGATGCCAGTTGTTTTTCTCAAAGGGGGCTTTTACTATAAAAGTAATCTGAGCTTGGGTTTGTGCAAAATGCTCTAGAATAACTTTGGCCAAAAGCCAAAACCTCTTCCGTTGGGCATCCAACTGTGTACTGTGTTTCTATTATTCTAAAGATGGCAACTTTTTTCCTTCTTTTTAATCTCTTCTGTATTTAATATTTTTTGCACAAATATCAAACTTTTGTTTATTTCTTTTACCTCACTTGAGGCTTTTGATGTTTTGACGTTGACGTTTAGACTTTTACTTATTTGGTCGTAAAGGTGAGGTTAGTTCACGAACTTGTACAAACTTTTTTGAGAAAATATCGACTTCGATCACAAGATTTAATGATTTTATTATTTTTACTTGTGATGATTTGTTTAAAAATTGTAATTAACAATTATTGGAGTTTTGAGATTCACTAGTCAGGAGTTGGAGTGGGACGTAGCTGCCCCTGGCTTGTAAGGTTGCGGTAAGAGCTTTCCTGCAGGGATGCTAAACCGCAAATAAAAAATTAAGCTTCTCTTCCAGGGAGCCACTCATTCTCGGTTCTCATGTGATGCATTTAGATAATGGATGTTTATTTCTGATAATTGATATAATTTAAATAAAATTTGAAACATTTTATTTATTTTTGGATTTTTTTAAAGTTATTAAAATTCTGAATTGAAAAACTGAAAATTACTTACTTTCACCTTAAAGGTTCCAAATTTTCCATCAGCCTATGCAATTTACCGAGCTAGCACTGCAGAAAAACTAACAATGCAATAAAAGTGTGCAGTTTAGAATACGGAATACAACACTTTGCAAAAATATTTTCTTACGAACAAATTGGTAATTTGGTGAAGGAATTAACTCGGTTTCTTGGTCATTATACTTTGTTTATTAATCATCCATTCAACGGCTCAATAGAAATCGTTCACATGTTAAATACGTTAACCGTAATTAGAAATCAAGTGGTGCAACAAATCAGTCAGGAGCAAATTGCTGATCTCATAACAATAAATTCAGATTGCTATGTTGTGCTAAATTTATAAGCGAGAAAAGAACCCATTCGTATAAAGTAGAACAATTTTCACACTAAGCCACGCTTCTGTGCTGCAGTCACCAATGGCACGAAATCACGAGCTTAAAGGTCAAATGGACAAAAATGAAACTGATGAAAGTGAGGATGAAATTATTTCGCGTTGATTGTTTACGAGTTTCTAGTGAATAAATGAACAATAACAAGTATAGGACCCTCTACCCTTTGTAAATCAATACATTTAGAAAAGAAACATGCAAATTGAGTTTAGGCAGATTCTTTCGAAAAAAATTTCGATGGGATTTGGTTCGATATTTTAAAATTCAGGGTACGAGAAAATGTGATTGATTTCGAAAAAATATTTTGCAAACCATATTTCACTTCTTAAGATGGTTTTGTTTCAAGTGTGCAATATTTGCTCGAAATGAGACCTCTTTTGAAATGTCTAGAACAAATTTCTTTCGAAGGGGAATATTTCGAAGTTTGTTTTGAAAGGAATTGTTCGAACTTGATTTGTTTCGAAATAAATATATTTCGGAACAAATCGTGGAAACAAAAATATTTTATTCAGAAATTTGAAAATTTCTAAATTTCGAAAGATTTCCTTTTGAATTATTTTCATTCGAAATAATCTTTCGAAACAATTCTTTTCGAAAAAATTACGTACGTTCGAACCATCGAAGTAAATCTTTTGGAAACAAGATCTCGGAATGTGTTATCACGTTGTTGTTATTTTAAAAATATGTACATATTTAAGTGGTCGAGATCTCCAACTGTATCTTGCTAATAAAATGCTAACTGCTTCTCCCTTAGTGACAATTTTACTGGTAATTTAGTACGTTTATCATCGAAACGTTGCATAATGTGAAGAAGAGCAATTACCATGAATAATTAATGTGATTGATATTTATTTTTATCAATAGCGTATGCAATTAGGTTTCATGAGTCATTAGCAAAATTAACCTTTATGCGGTTGATAGTAAAATGAAAAATGTAAAGGGATTAGTTTGACGCTTGTTATAAATAAAAAGAATGTTTTATCTGGAAACTACTTTGACAAGAATTTGCAAAACCAATTTCAATGCTTGTTACCGCCAAGACGAAGCGGTACTAAGCGGATTTTACTGTGTAAAAGATTTTCGATAATCTTTAATGCAATTTTGATTTTGAAAAATGTTTGTTGAAAACTGAATTCTTTTCACAAAAAAAATCTCTTATCTGGAAAATTGTTTTGCAGGAGATTTAGAAAATGGGTGCATCCGCGTTTGATTTTAGGACAAAACTATTCAACCACAATCACCAGCATCAAGGATGTTGAAACTTGATTGACCATTTTCGTCCAGATGGTTGCCTCACTTTACTTTCTCTTCGCCATTAAGCGTAAGCTATTGTAAATGCCCGACTGACAAACGCCCCTTTGCTGGATAGTTAGTACCACGACGTTAGAAACGCAAAAATTTATGGTCCATTTGATGTTAAAACAAGTATTAAAAACTTGCGGCAACACGTAATGCGAAATTAAAGTTTCTTCGCGAGGTTTAATCAGAATTCAAAAGTGTTTGTTTGTATAAAATTGAAAAAATGCAAAATTCTGAGAAATATTAAAAATTCGATTTCTCGAGCGTGAATCGAAATGAGCGCATGCGCAGTAATTTATGTGGTTGGTGTTTAACAATGTACTCAATATAAAAATTCTTTTTGAATTGAATTGTTCGAAAGTGAGCCAATAAATCAATTTTGACAGAAAATTAGTAGAATTCGAATCGTTGATTTTACTTCGAATTGAATTTTGTATTTTGTTATTGCAATTGTTTCTGTTACTTGAGAATGGAACATTTAAGAAATGAGGATGAGGGAAGGACAGGTGTCACCTGACTAAGAACAATCGAAGTAAGTTGAGAGAAATAGTATCGGATTTCAGGATTGGCGAAGAGGGGAATGCACTTGAAGGGCGTTAGGGCCTAAGGAAATGTTTACTTGTTATTTTGTAGCGTGTTCAGCTACATTATTATTATTAAAAGTTTAATAAAAATTAATGATATTTTGTGTTTGTCATTGATTTTCGTACTTTTAGTGCTTTAGCTTTAATTTTCTTCTCCTTTTTTTGAATATTTTCGAAGGCCACAGATTTCGTAACAAATTGGAATTTCTTATAAAGAATTCATCCAAGAATTAATAATTATACACAAGATGATTTTTTGCGATGATGATGGAATTCAATTACAATACACCCAAGAATTTTCATCATAAAGAAAATATACATGACATTACCTCGCCTTAGAAATTTATAAAGAAGCTTGCAGGGGGTCAATCCAATTTTTTCTCCCTATATAAAGCTTATATAAGCCAAACGTCTGCACCAAGACATGTTATAAGAATGAAAAAGGAAAGGGATTGTTTCAGGAATTACCGAAAGTAATTTTCCGCAAACATTTATTCTTTCTTAAACCCCACCCGACCATACCTGTTGACTTTAAAATCACATTATCCGAGTTTAGATACCGAAGACGACTCCAGTCTTGGTAGGGCTGGTGAAATAAATTTTCTTTTTATATCCAATGTTTACATCAGTTTGGAGATACTATCAACAAACTTCACAGGTCACAAGACCTTCATGAATTTGAAATGAGGGTTGGTTCTGTGAAATTGCTATCTTTCAGATATCGGTATCAATTGCAATTGAGATGATGAAAAGATGGTTTTATTTTTGCAGGTGAAAATATCAATGCTAATGCTTCAGCCGTCGTCCAAGGAAAGGCGCGATTACCATGCGACATTACACCTTCAACATCCGATGATAAAACGCAGTTAGTACTTTGGTTCAAAGACGGTTTTGGAAGCCCAATTTATAAGTAAGCAATATAAATAATATATTTTAACTTTTTTTGGCTTTTAAAAGCCTTATAATTATTCATGACTTTTTTTTAATAAAGTAGATGAAATTTCAAAAAAAAAATCTATTAAAATGTAATCTCGTTGACATCTACTTTATTTAAATTTTTTTTTTAGATAAAAATATAAAATATGAATGAGAAAATAAAAACGAAGCAAATGTCTTTCTATATGTAGCGATTCATCAATTATGGGGTGAAAAGTGGTGTCTTTAAAACCGTCGTATATGGTTTAATTCTGCATTTGGAAGCTTTAGGTGACGCGAAGAAAATTAAATTTTGCAAGGAAAAGAAATTTATGATTGGGTTCAGCTTAGATTTCGAGCAGAGCAATAGAAATAAGATAAAACGAGGCTGTAATTTTATTTTCAGGACTTTCCCCCATGTTTTTGTATTATTTATGTATTTCAAATTCGAGTTATTATTGTTCTCACGACCTGTGAACTTTTCGGGCGCCGTTTCAAATATTTTTTTAACATCGCCATGGCTATGACTTCCCATTCGATTCGAACAAAAGACATTTACGTTGTCTCGTGAATCAAGATTAAAGCTTATATTCATTAATCATTAAAATTCATCCATCGAGGCCGAGGTAACCTAAAGCATTAATCAATTTGATTATACCCATGAAATTGAATCAAATGCTCGAAAGCTTTTATTTACTAATTTTAATTATTTACTACCAATTACTTTCATCGCAACATTCCATTCTTTGAATGCTTCCGTCGTCAGAAGAAACTGTAAAATTGAAAGATAAATATTTATACTAGCGACTGATTTGTAAACATTTATTCTCATTTGCTCAAGATTACTCCGAGATTCTGAGGTTATCAATTATTAGCAAGCGGGTGCATTAGTTTGATGTTTATCAAACATGTGTTAATCTGCGGGGAAAGAGTAATTACTTTTGGAAAATAAAGTCAATTTTTTTTTTCTTAAAATTTTAGTTTAGATTTTCGGAAAAAGAGTGGAGGAGAACCGAGTTTGCTCAATTATTCAGGAGGTGACATCACACGGCGCACATCGTTTCATACAAATACGACCCCTGCTCATTTGTTGATTGAAGACGTAAGGGATGAAGATGAGGGCATTTATCGTTGCCGAGTTGATTTTCGAAAAGCACATACCAGGAATTTCTTGGTTTTTATGGCAGTTGTAGGTAATGTAAATAAAATAAATATTTAATTAGTGCGTAGACTTAATTTGTTGATATTTTTAGTTCCTCCCAAACGTCCAACTATTCTTGGAGAGAAAGGATTAGAACTCGACAGTGTTGTTGGGCCGTATAACGAAGGAGCGACGTTCTTTTTATCTTGCGAAGCCGTTGGAGGTGGGTTTTATTCATTTCTTGTTTACTCGGTACTTTTAAAAGTAAACAAAAATTAAATTCCAAATGAGCCTTGGAAATATCTTATCAACTTTCCACTTAGGCAGACCGCCTCCACGCGTTGAATGGTGGAATGACAATGAGATGTTGGATGACAGTTACGAAGTGACGTCGTTAGGCATTGTACGAAATGATCTTTCAGTGGCAGTGCTTACCAGGCAGGATTTCAATAGTGTGTTTACGTGCAAAGCCAACAACAATAACATAACAAATCCCAAGACGACATCAGTCACAGTCGACATGAATTGTATGTATTGTAGGAATATCACAAGAACGCCCTCACTTAATTTTTTCTTGGGTAAACAGTGAAGCCTTTGGAAGTGAAAATCTTGAATGTCGAGCAGTTCTTATCCGCAACTCGTCGTTATGAATTGGCGTGTCAGTCAGTGGGCTCACGACCTCCACCCATAATGGCTTGGTGGAATGGAGAAAAGAGAATGAAACGCACTGAGGAGACCATATCCCAAGACACGAATGTCACTACAAGCATTCTCATTTTCACACCCACTAGTCAAGATCATGGGAAAACATTGGCATGCCGTGCAGAGAACCCAGCTATTCCGGGTAGTGGAATTCAACATACGTGGAAACTAAATGTCCATTGTGAGTATAAAGGTTTTTCTTTTGAACTTGTTAAAGAAAAAAATGGGCGGGAAAGCCGTTTAGACATTCCCATTTCTTCTGTAATGCGGAGGAATTTCCTGGCAGCTTGAATCGAATAAGTTGAAAATATAATCAGGTTTAAGTGAGATTAAAAAGATGCGTTGTTAATTAGATGTAAAATCGATAAAATCGGCATTTGATTAATCAATAATTTGCTTTCAGATCGTCCTATTTCCGAGTTGTTCATTGACAGTTCTGTCAGCCTAGAAAACATTCACGAAGGAGATGACGTTGTTTTAAGCTGTAATGTTCAGTCCAATCCGTCCATTATCAGTTTATTTTGGAGATTTCAGGTATGTGGTTTTGAAGAGGCGCGTCAGTTAACAGGTTACTTAAAATTGAATTAAAATGTTATCAAATAAGTGTACTAATTAGATTTTGGCTGAATTTTTTCGTTTTTTTTTCTTTATTATTGAATTCTGGTTTTAATAGTATGGTATTTTTTACAAATTGTGGTTGCTCAACTAAATTAAATGGCAAAATAATCGTATCAACAAGATTATAAAAAGGCGATCATTTTGCATTTAATCATGAACCAATTTAATTAATGAAAGTCTTTTAAGTATTTACTACTTCTTGGAGCTTTTGAAGTTATTTTTATTTTTATTTTTTTATTCTTAAGTTTGTAAAACCTGTAATTTTAATATTTCCACATTTGTTTTGATGTTTAATGCCTAGTCTGCAGTAGCAGCTCATTAGAGAAGGAAAAAAACTTGTTTTTCATTTACAGTTGCTCTGATTTATTTATCATAACAAATTTCCTCGGGGAATAAATATAAATATAAATTTAAAAAATCTATTCTTTATCGATCCAACTGTGAAATGGATTTTATATTTAACTGCAAGCTCTGCTAATTATCACATACTTGTAGATTTAGCGCCCTTAAGAAGTAAACAAGCTTACATTATGCACGGGAAAATAATTTTAAAAATTTGTGGTAAAAGGATTTAAAACGAAGTTCGAATGTGGTCTTAAAATGGTATATTAATTAAATGAGAATGTCTATAATTACAACCCAACTTTATGAAATTCTTATTTTGGTCGAATTAAGTTTAATACACTACGCATTTATTTATAAATGAGACGATAAATTAATAAATAAATGAAAGTTCCCTTGGAAATGAAGGAATAATAAATGAAGGATTACAATCAAAATTCACTAATGAAGAAAAGTGTTGATTTCTTTTATGAATTCGTAATGAAACATAATTAAAAACTGTTTATTAAAGCAGCTTTACAATTATTAGAATTAATCTTCGATGATATGTTATTTTTCTTCATTTTGTTGACGTGCTGTTGACATTATATTAAGCAATACTAGCTGACAGCTTTTCCCTCTTTGTACCGTAAAAGTAACACATTTTTCAAATCCTTCTGGTTGGTCCATTACATAATTCATGCAGGTGTGACATACGGACTTGATTTTTCTATTTTTCTCATTTTCCTACCTCTGGTCTTTTCTTCATTTTTTACACTTTTAATTTTGATAACCCACTTACTGGAAATTGGTTTTTTTTTTTTTTTTTCATTTAAAAGATTTAAAAAGGAAAAAGTTCTGTGGCGTAGACAGCTAGTACGGGGAGAAAAAACGTCGATTCTCAAATATTCTTGACTTTCATGATCATAACTCTTTGTCAGCTAGGTTTGCTATCAGCTGACAAATGTGAAAGAAACCCAACCCAAGTGTGCAGCTGATAGGTAAAGGAGGCATTTAAAACGATTTGATTCATTTTACCGTACTCTTCGCCAGCTCTACAGACTTTGCAATGGCTTCCGATAGGACTTGCATTACAGATTAACAAGAATGCAGAATAAAATATCAACTTTTATCTTAATTTCGATTTTTCTACCACATTTTCACTTCGAGTTGCAAATGATTTATTCTTGTTTACAGCTTTAAATGTAAAGTTTAGATTAGTTTTTCTTCTACGTGATTATTTCATGACAGCTAATTGGATTTTAAATATTGTGAAATTTATTAGGTAATAAAAAAAAGATATTTACAACATTATTTATTTGATATATTTTATGACAAATAAAAGTACGCTGTGTAAACGTAAATCCTGCTTTAATCCAAACTTCATGTCGGTCGAAACTTATCAGTGATATGGCCATAAAACAAATGATAAAAATGATGAGCTTAAAGACCAGCGAGTGAAAAATAAAAAAGAAAGGAGAGTGATAAACAATTTTTTACGCGTTTTTATACAAAAGAATCATAGTTTATTTTATTACTAATAATTTTTTTCCTCATATTTTAGGGTAAGCAATTGATTCCCACTGCGGAGAATGGTGTGATAAGCAGTAATTTAAGCTTAAAGTTGCAACACATTCAGAGAAATCAAGCGGGCCGCTATTCATGTGTTGGAGTGAACTCCGAAGGGGAAGGCGAAAGCAATCAAATCTCACTTCATGTTAAACGTAGGTACAGGAAAATAAAGTAGCGTGCTTAAATTGCTACTCTTGAAAGTAAAAGTTCATTTTAATATTATCCAGACATTCCCGTGTGCAAAAGTGGACAAAAAACTTCTTATTCAGCAGCTAGAGACGAAACTGTCACAATACCGTGTGAGGTGGAGGCATTTCCACGTCGGGTTAGTCTTTAATTTCAAGTATTGTGTATTGCAAAACTTTGAATTTTATTTTGTTTGTTAAAGTTGACATTTCGGTGGTCTTTCAATCATACAAATAAGTACCTAATGGAAGGTCGGGCGTTAATTCAAACAGAACGTTTACGAAGTTCTTTGGTGTACATACCAAAAACTCAAAGAGATTTTGGAACATTTTATTGTTTTTCAACGAATGAAATGGGCACGCAGTTGAAACCTTGCATCTTTACGCTTACTGCGGCAGGTATTGTGACCAAACCTTAACTGTAACGCAGCTCACACTACTATATCTTTTTCTTCTAGGCCCACCTGATCCACCAAACAATTGTACTATAATAAACAAAACTAGTTCCTCTTTCATAATCTCTTGTCTAACTGGTTACGATGGTGGACTACCTCCTACTTTTTTCTGTCAAATCATAGACGCAGCATCACACAAGGTTAGTTGATAAGACAGAAGTTTTGTTTTCTACAAACTATCTAATATAAATGCAAATTTGTTTTTTCTATGTTGCCATTTTGTTCTTGTAGCTTGTTATAGAAGTAAATTCTTCGCAACCAACATTCCATTTGACCAAACTTCCATCCAACAGTCGATTTCTCATTTCCATTTATGCATACAATAGCAAAGGCAGGAGTGAAGCTGTTGTGGCTGCTGCTGACACAGAACATCTTACCAATAAGCATTTTGGTAAATGAATAGATCCACTTTCATTTATTTATTATGAATTTAATTTAAAAATTTAGCTCATTAAAATTCCTCAATAACAAAACTTGTTTAGATGTTGAAGAATGGCTTCCCACCATATTTGGAGTAGTGTTGGGAACAGTAGTAATACTCGCTCTATTGTGTATTATTCTCATCATCGTACTGAATGTTCGGAGCAGAAGAAGAAACAGTAAAAAGAATTATCAAATGAAACAATTTGATAGGTAAGCCTTAGAGTTCCGAATTTTTAATTACAACTAATCTAAAAACAATGCAAACTGGCTTCCAGCAATAATGGGCAGTCCCAGGAACCATTGGAAGCCATTTTGTACTTCTTACAGAGCGAGATGGACAATGAAATTATCGTGAGGTCGTATCTCTTAAAATAGTTTTCAGATTTCATAGCGTGTAGAAGAAACTTTTTCTTGCACATCTAAAACATTCTTTCTTTTAAAAAAAATCGACAAATAATGGGGCTTAAGAGCTGAAACTTAAAAGCAATGATTCAAAACTGAATAATTACACGAACAATTTTAAAAATATGAAATAACATTATTCATACCTCTTCTAGAGGTAGAATTGTAATTTAGTTCATATTTCCGTATGCAGCTCATGGAAAAGACAGCTAAAAACATAACTTTTTCTCGCGAGAAGGAACGAAAAAACTTTTCAATTTCAGACTTATTTCTCCATTCAAAGAAACATGGAAATGAAAGTTTTCTTCTTCCCTGACAGTATTTTTTCATCACTGTGTTCTTATGGCTTACAAATGAGTCTATCAAAGAGAAGCCCTTAGGAGCACGTTCGTTTTGTATTCCAACTTCATATTCAAATGCTTATTTACGGTTTTATATAAAAAAAATATAAATTTCACGTCTAATATTTCACAAACTTAGTTCGTTTAAAAAAATATATATGAGCTCAGGCAAACCGACTGGAACTGACTGTCGTCTGTTTTCATTCTTTATGGGAAGTGCAAATGGGAAGAGTTTTAAAATAGGCTTTGCCACATCAGCTTTGCTTACTCTTATTTGATTTAAAGAAAAGATATTACTCTGTTCGTTTAAAAACGAAGCAGAGAAATGTAATACCGTTCCTGTTTGAATTACAGATCACACATACCTCTTAATAGAGATTTGGATGATGTTTTAGATGACACTGAACCAATAAAAAGTCCAGATATCATTCCACAAAGTACAGGTTGGTTGAAATATTTCTGGATTTACCAAAAAAGTGTTTTAAAAATTGACTTTTGTTTTATTACTAGTATAGTGTGATATTTTATTTTCTCAGAGCAAGAGTTTCCTTCTGTGAAGGTGAAATGTGTTCAATCAGACTGGAGAGACTGCGCACAACATCATCATTCCAGTGACTCACAATTTATTCAAATGAATTTCTCTTCATGACAAGAGTTGCAAATTTGAGTTAGTCACTAAAAGTAATAAAAGACAAAGCTGTTCTGTGTATATAGAGATACTAAACTGCTGAAGTGGAAGATATTGGTCAAAAATTTTATTTAAAACCAACAAGAATTGAACCAAACATTCCTCATGACTATTCCTGGTCCAAAGGTTCTGCAGTGAAGATATATTTTCATTTTTGAAAATGTAATTTGTTTTTAAATATACTGATCGTTCATTATTAAAACGGCCTATTCTAGATAATTTGTTTTAATGTTAGATGATGGCTTTTAATAAATAATTTATAATATTTTTTAAAATATTTTATAAGAAATCATTTCCACACTTGTCATAAAAAATATTTGGTAAAATTTTTTTCAATAATTTTTAACTAGAATAATATATCTTTTTAATGTATGTAAATTCAGATTTGTGTGGGAATTCATGTGTTTACGGTAGCTATTGATGTACAGTTTGTTTTGAAAAAAACGCTCAGTTAAACATTACCTGATTGCGATCAAAACTTCTCAAATATTGTACAGAAAATCATTTCTACAACAGAGTTCTTTGTAGGTGAAACTGAAATTTCATTAATAAATTATTGTTTGAAAACTACGTGCATTTTTTTGTTATTTGAAAAATTGAGAAAAACTGAATCATAGTTATGATGCTAAATTTAGTCGATTTTATTTCTTTAATGCGATAATCCAATATCAAAATTAGGTATTGCAAATTCAACATTACGTAATGCGTCGTTTATTCCGTTATAAATCAGAGACGGGATATTACCTCTAATCCAATTTGAAACAATACTTGGAAACAACGTGGAAACAAATCCAACTATTGAACCGATCCAATTTGAACCATGCAACGAAGTATGCATTTTCCCCCAATCTACGATATCCAACGTTTCTAAAGAAAACTTCAATTTATCATCGGTTAAATGACCTCGAAGTTTAAAATAGAATTCCATTCCTCGAACGTCAACATTGGCAACCCCGCTGATCCAAAATATCCACCACAACCTGTAAGTAGTTTCACAGACTTAATTCACTCAATAAACCAATTAGATTTCTTGTTACTGTTTTTCAAAATGTGCAAGGCCTTTAAATTTGTGAAATCCAAGATATGCTGCTACAACGCTGTGGATTCCCTCATTGGTAAAAGTTACCGGTCCTGTTCTCACAATTGAACTTAATCCTTCCAAATAAATATTCTTAACTTCGGGTGCTATGTGTTGCACCTCAAGTGGATCGAAACTAATCCAATGTGGTTTAAGTTTAATAAATAAAGTAAATTCATGATTATTAATGGTAAAATTACTTTTCTTTTAAGTAGTCCTTTAATCCAGTAAATAATCTGTCAACGTATGCATTTGCATTTCCTTCTTCGGAGTAAGTGATTTTGATAGTTGGATTGAAAACGTATTTGACAAACTCTTCAGCAAACGGCGCTTTAAAGAAATCAATGTTATTGAATTGAGTAAAAGAAAAGATTCTGATAATATTATTAGCAATAGAAATTTTACTCACGTAACAGCGTAATATCGTGCCCATTTTGTATCGGTCCATTCAGTTCATTACATTCTAGAATAATAACAGTAACAAGGATTTAAGAAATGAAATTGTTTCTATATATTTTGCAAACTCACCATTTATTGAGAAAATTAAAAACAAAACTACAAAACAATACCAAGAAGACATTTTGGCGTTTGTTTCCAACTAAATTATGTACGACACTCTCTTATTTATATAAAATTTCATCTTATCATTAGTCTCGAATTATCAAAATCATCCAGCAAGTCTTTCATGTCAACCGAAGAATTCTCTATCATTATTAATTTTCTTGCTATCAAATGAAGTATCAAAACTGACACTTACATATGTGCCTTGCCAGATGTCTTCAGTAACATTAATAAAAATGCCTCTTTATTTACACACATACTTGCACAATAATTTCACTGAAAGCATTGTCAACCTTTGAATAATATATCAAATTTCATTGTTATTGAGAAACTTGAGTCTACATTGCGGCGAAAATAAAATTGCGAAAAATTATTGTAATTAGATACTTTTAATATACAACACGTCATTACATTTGAAGTTCTCTGTATATATTTTTTTTAAATTCCACCTTATTTCCTTATTCTCAGAATATGACGTCATTTTAGTTTGGATTTTCCCCGAATAACCGGTTTGAACTGAGAGAGGCTTAATATCTGAGCAATCTAAATTTATTTTATCATGTTGTAAATTCAGGAATTCATTTAATGAGTATCAACAGTTAAAATTTTAAATAATAATTTGGCTAATCCAAGCATTAACCTCAGAGAAATTTTATGTTTTCGTTACCTATGTTTTCGTTATTAAACAGTAAATTAAAAGCAATTATCTTGTATAATAAATTGCGTCACAAAAAATTATGAGAAACTAAATTAAGTAAATCTTCTGAATCCTTAAGTTATTAGTTATATTACATTTCATCCTGAATTAATTAAAAAATGTATATTAAAATTTTAAGAAATTTTAAGAAATGACGTAGTTAGCGACGCACAATCACAAAAACTTCATTAATTTCGTGCAAGCACCAGTCTTCCCTAAGGCCATTTTCTAGGATATAAAATTCAAACTCGCCGCATTCAATTTTCAGATTTTAAAATCATGCAGACGCAGGTAAGGTGTATTACATTTTGTAAAACGTTTATTTAGAAATTTTGTATCAAAACTACTTGTAAATGTAATTCAAACTGCGTTAATGGCTGCATAACTTTTAAAATATGTAGACCAGGTTTATTGATCTTTTATTCTTGAACAAATTTCAGATTTTTATTGCATTTCTAACGACGTTTATTGTGATAACATCCGCTGGTAATCCCGGTGCACCAGCTGGAGCTCCAGCGAATCCGGGTGCATCCGGCGGGCCAGGATTAAGTGAGGACGATCTCAATCTTCGAGTGCTTCATAGGCCACCAGCGCATGGTATCCCCGTGCAGCCGCACGATGTACCAGTTGGAGGTGTGGTGTATCCAGTACATGACGTGCCTGCATTTCCCCCACCCACCACCAATCTAGGAGGAGGAGGAGGTGGTGGTGGAGGTGGAGGAGGTGGCGGCGGCGGTGGAGGAGGTGGTTCTGGCGGAGGCGGAGGTGGAGGCGGTCGTTAGTTGTTATTAAAATCAAATTGTTACTTTCGGACACATGTTTATGTTTTGATTTATTTTGTAAAAAAATGAAAATGTGGAAATAAAAGTTTGGTTCGTTACAAAATGCAATTGGAGCGTGCTTCCTTGATGATAAAATGTCACCTCATTACATAATTGACGAGTCCCATAACGTATAATTTATATCTATGTTTTTACGAAATACCGGAAAATGAAAGGTTTAAAAATAAAACTCTCTTCGAGATCAGTTTTAAAATGAAAACGGAATTACTCCTGCAGTATGTTATTGCTAATGTAATTATTTTACATTGCAACTGTCTCCTAAATCTCTTCGATGAAAACAATCATGTTTATCCTCATCATATGCCATATCACGTTCAAAGCCCACGACCAACTTGGGGATGTATTGAATGCACGTATGCAAATCGGGCATTGTGTTGTCGATATTTCCAGCGATGTTGCGCTACCGCAAGTAATTTAGTGTAATCTTCTTTAGATTCTATTTCAGCTCAATTTCGTTTTATAGATTTTCAGAATTTAGGATCATGTTTGGCGACTGAATTCAAACCTTATTGCTCTGATAAATGTACAAGTGATGGGCAATGCCCTTCAGGCCAAAAGTGTTGTCCCCCATCTAATCCTGTTTGTCTAATACCATTTGGATTAAGTATACTAATTTTCAACGTCGTGTAATGCAATACTTAGATATATTGGGTGCTTTTCAGATGAATGTCCCTTGAGTGTGTCTTCCAATGTTATTTTAAGACCATGCACCAATGGATGTTTCGCTAATGAGATTTGCTGTCCTAATCCAAGAACTCCCGGCTGTTGCTCATCAACTCAGGGATCGGGTCCATTTCCAGCTCAAAATCAAATTAATCCTGGCTAAATCTAATTTCATAATTGATGGAAATAAATCATTGCTGTGTTACTGTATAAATATTTTTGTTGCATTTTTGGATGATTAAAATTATCAATAACGTTTTAAAATGTTTTTATTTTAAAAGAAATACATCATTAAAGACATTTAACTTTTAAAGCATTAGCAGCTGAAGCAGTTTTAAGCAGATCTAAGCAGAAAAACTGGTTAGCTAGGGCCAACAATTTATTTCTTTGTGGGCTGAACTTGAATATGATAATTTTATTAGGTCATTCACCATCTGATGAAATTGTCATTGAAAAAAAGACGTTAAAGCAAATTTTTATCTATTTTGTGCTTGCAAATGTGCATAATATTACAGTTGCTTCAGTAATAAATCATAGCAGCATAAATATATTTAGAAATCTTAAGCTGTTTCCTGTGTTGAGAAAACAAATCACTTTAATTCAGACCTTATTAAAAAAATTTTATGTATCAAAGTCTAAAATTACTTGCCCGAGGCTAGCAAAAATTCTTACAAATAGAGATAAGAGGAAGCAAAAGCCGCAAAACATAGGCAATATCACAATGATAAAGGTAAGAAATGTTATTTGAGATCACATGTTATATGATACAAATTGAGTTGTAGTTTAAAAATTTCATTGGAATGAAAATAAGGTAGATGAAATTTGATTTTTAATTTGAACATCTTGATATTGCAGAAATTAACCGATGGTTATTTCTTTTTCTTTTTTTTACAGTTAATAATTTTCATTGTTTTTGTGTCAATTGAACACAAAAACGGAGCTTCGTCTCAAAACATACCATTCCTCCGTAATCAAAATAGTCAAAGTGCTGGTAGACCTCTTGGTCCTCCCGTGCTTCTTCCAGGCCAAGGTGGTCAAGGTGGAGGTCCCGGCCAACCTGGTCAGCCGGGACAATCAGGTGGCTCAGTAGGTTCCCTAATTCCAATCATCAGTGCAGATGGAGCAGTGATTGGAACCGTAAATCCCGGAAGTGGATCTCCATTTCCACAAGGAGGCCAGGTCGGCCAAGGAGGTCAGAGTGGACAGGGTGGCCAAGGAGGCGCGGGTGGTGCTGGAGGTGGAGGAGGAGGAGGCAGAGGCGGTGCAGGGGGTGCTCCAGGATTTCCAGGCTCACCTGGCCGAAAATAGTTGGAATGCAACATTTTTTTAATTAAACAAAAAAAAAAACATGATTTTTTTACGATAAAATAAAAATATTTATATTTTTTTTATATTTTTGATTACGGCTTTATTCACTCATTTAGATAATGTTCTGAGTTATCGATTTATCCGAGGTTTCATTTCAATCGATATTTTACGTAGCTCCAGTTTTATGAGATGACGACGATATTTTAGTGAAATAAAACATTAGATAAATATTTATTTTTATTTTTCTTATTAAATTTAGATTATAATTCGAGAAAATAATGCGTTTTGTTTTATTGCAATTTTCTTCACAGAAGCTTCACTGCGAAGCTGTTCTCACTGCACTGATAAATCAATATTCCGTTTGCTATTTTTGCAGCTATTACTGGCTCGCAAACATGTTGTATTGTTGTTTAATCAAAAACCACTCAATCGATCTAAATATTTTTACCACAGTGTGGTAATTATTCGATAGAAATTCCTAGGATTTATTTTTGTGTTCACCACAATGGAGCCATTGGGATATTCTTTTCGTACGCCTAATTGGACCTTAAAATTGGATGCTCTATGTTCTCATTTCAGTGATTTATTCAGTGAATTCAGTAAATACATCGCGCCAGCTTATCATCATGACCGCTGTGAAAGGTAGACTATGAAATAAATGTATTATGGTATTTTAATCTTAAGATAATCTTAGGTATACATAAATAATAGAAATTTTTTTAGTTTTCTTACGTTTCAGTTTTAAGTAACTTGAAAGCGAGCGTTAAATTAATAAATTCGCCCATACATAAATATATATATAGAATAAGAGAAATTGTTGTCTTCACTGCCAGACCGGAGTTAAACAACTGTTTGAAAATGACCTTTCAAAGATTTGGTATAGAAACAATAAGAATAATATTATGGCGTTAACATTGTTGCATCATTTTATAATTAAACACAATTTAAAATTAAACTTAAAGTTCTCTTTTCAAACCGATTATTCCACAACCTGATCTGTGCTATTACAACCCTATCAAGCAATAACGCTTATTCATATGTCTCCACTATTATTTCGAAATCGTAAAAAGAAAGATATGTTGACGTTGAATGCATTACAAGAATTTGATAGGTGTATGGTTATATCATTACTACGAAAATTATCTGTTACGTGTATTTATGTAATTCTAATCTTAACATCAACCTCTTAAATACTTTTGCAGATCAGTTCAGATGCGATTATACACAATCCACAAAAGGGAGTTTGTTTTGCTCATGACTGTTTTTCTGGCATGCCTTGGTGTGGCAGTTTTTATTGGCCTCGCTGGTAATTTATTCAAATTGAAGTATCGGTAATTTAATCTAATATTTTTATGATCTATAGGTCCTCCAATTACATCAACAATAGAGAGAAGAGCGTCAGAACTAACTCCAACCAAAAATACAACTTTTTTAGCAGTAAGCTATTTTAATTCGATGCCTTTATCTCTCATAACAAAAACTGTATTTTCATAAAGACAGGTCCATTTATTTTAAAAACACCTTTACTGTCGACTTACAGTCAACAGTTATGGATTCTGGCAAAAATATTTATTTCAAGTGGAGATGGCAAGTGATAAACTAAATATTTAGTTATTAATGAATAGCAAATTTGTTTATTCCTTTACAGACGTGGAGTTTACAAAACCCTTTCATGTAAGTGTTACTATCAAAGGATTGTCGGATTCACATTATTCTGCAAATATTGTGCGAGATGATCAATTACACAATAGATCTCGTTTACTCAAATGTGTTAATCGAGTAAGTATAGTTTATTTAAACGATTTGGATAAGGGTTAAGAAGATGGGGGCTGCCCTGCCACAGCCCCTGACATATTTTTAAGAATGAGAATAACGTAAAAAATTATAATTCTTTTTTTAAAAAAATCATTAAAAGCCATATGCACTGATGTACTTTCATGAGGTGTAATTATAGATTACAACTCTAATAATTTTAATAATTTTTATTTTCAGATTTGTGATGAGTTTATTGTTTTACATCTCGGTTTTTTGGATTATCCGCATTATATAATGTCGGCAAAATTTTACGGATTAGAGAATTACAAAATGAACGAAGTTATGTTTTATGTAAGTGTAATATAGTAATTGATATTAATATAACTGTGGATCTTCATGACATCTTTTTTTTTCAATTAAAGTTTAAAAGTTATAATCCATCTTTCACTCAAATTGAGATTTGGTTCAGATTAATATTTTTATTTTTAACGTTTATTATTACGGTAAGGAATTATTTTCTTTTATTTTTATTGAAAGTGAATATTTTGTTTGATCATTTCTATCCATAGTGTTGGTTTGCGCATTCGTTACGAAAATTTGCTATAACAGATTGGTCAATTGAGCAAAAATGGATGTCTATTTTACTTCCCCTTCTTCTTTTATACAATAGTATGTGCTCCTTATACTTTTTTACCTTTTACAACCTGTACATTTTAATGTGTTAAATTTTTACTTTTATTAGATCCAACTTTTCCATTGAATTTTCTTATTAACAGTTGGGTTCCTGGAATGTTTGATGCTCTTTTCCAAGCAACATTTTTATGTGCGTTATTATTGTTTTGGTTGTGTACATACCATGGAATTAGACAAGTACTATTCAGTAACTTTTTCCAAACAGTTTTTATTTTATAAACACAATTTTTTTCCCTTTTCTTTTTTTTTTTTTTTTTTTTTTTTTTTGTACAGAATATAAGGCCATTTATTCCATTTTATGGACCCAAATTATTAATTGTGGGATTTTTGTGGTTGTCAGCTGTGACATTAGCGTCATGGCAGGAATATAACGAACTTAGAGATCCAACTTACAATTACAAATTGGATACAGGAAATTTTTTTGTAAGATACGTGAAAATTAATCGTTTGAAACCATTTAAATTTTTTTTCTTCTGTGTATATAGGGTTTCAAGGTATTCTTTTTCACTGTAGGTGGATTTTATATTGCTTATTTAATATATTTAATTGTTCGAGCGTACAGTGAATTGAAATCAATGCCGTATTTTGGTATTTTTACCCAACATTAAATTATGTTCTCAGCTCAATTTCTTTTTTTTTAATTTTTTTTTATAGACTTACGCTTGAAGTTTTTGACACTTTTTATGTTGATTGTATTGTCCATTAGTATCACAATTACTGTTTTGCGCTTCGGAGTAAGCGAATTGCAAGATAATTTTGTCGCCGAATTAACAACAAATTATAAGAATTCTGTGGAATTTATGTCCTTCTACGGATTGTTGAATTTTTATTTGTATGTAATGGCCTACGTTTACTCTCCATCTCAGACTGCCCTACGAGGTAATTAAAAATATTCAAAACTATTTTTTTAAAAATAAAATTTATGATTTATTTGCAGATACTCACTTTAAAGATAACCCAACTTTCTCTATGATTAATGATTCTGATGAAGAAGTTATTTACGGGTACGGGAAAAATAAGCAATTTTTTCCTATTTTCCTACTTTTTAAAAAAAAAAAGGTTTCAATTGTAGATCCGATTCCGAAGATAGGTTGCTGAAAAGAACAGCAGATAAAGAAGAAAGTGATTGATTAGCAGCAGCCAATGACAAGACAAGATGAGATGACTATTATTGGTCAATTTTTAAATTTTAGTGTCAGAGTCAGAAAAATAATTGTTTTTTTTAAATAATTGTTTTTAAGATACTTATAGTATCAAAGTTGTAATTATTTATTTCTATCAAGAACAATTCTTGTTTCTATTAGAAGTTATGTATTTGAAAATAAAAGTGAATGTTCCCATAATGCAAAGCGTAAATAGGAAACGGAAACCCAGCCAGACATGAGGAGTGCGTTGCTCTTGCTTTTAAAATCAAACATGGCATATTGCGTTTGAGCTCAAGAAAATCTTAACTCTTGCTATTCATAAAGTTTAAAAGTCGTGATAGTAACGTTGAATGAAAAAATCAGTCGTCACGCGAAGTTGACGGCTTGTAAAGGTGTAATCTTTCAACTATGGCTGCGCAAGACGACTTTGAACGTCAACTGGAGCTTGAAAACCTCGAAAAGAAACTCAAAGAAGAGTCTGATAATTCATCAAAGCCACAAGAATATGTCGATCCAAGTGATGGAACTGTTTATGAATGGGACGGTGGGAAGAGGGCATGGTTTCCTAAAGTAACAAATTATTTAATTTTTAGTGTAAACTGAATAATAGCATTTTAACCATACAATTGCAGGTGACCGATGATTTTATTGCTGCTTATCAGAGTAATTACGGAGAACCGACCGTCTCGAATGCGACAGATGATACAAAAAATACTGAAACAGATGAGCAAAAAGGCAAAAAAAGACCTATAAATGAAACCGCAGGTAATTATAACGTTATATTTTATAATATATTGAAATATCACATTTTTAATGTTTGTAGGTTGGTTCGACGTCGATGAAAGACACAACACAAATGTGTACGTTTCTAATTTACCAACCGACATCACCGAGGATGAGTTTATTGAATTTATGTCTAAGTGTGGGCTCATTATGAAAGATCCACAAACGAATTCACTGAAAATTAAACTCTATCGGGATGCAAATGGTGTTCTGAAAGGAGATGGGTTGTGTTGTTACATCAGAGTAAGTTAAATTGATGAACGTTGCGTATTGTTATTGACTTAGATTTTAATTTCTTTCTTTCTTTCTTTCAGGTTGAATCCGTTGAGATGGCCTTGAATATTTTAGATGGGTATAGATTAAGAGAAAAAGTTGTTCACGTAGAGCGAGCACAGTTTCAGATGAAGGGAGAATACGATCCAAAAAAAAAGCCAAAACGAATGAAAAATAAAGAAAAGAAGAAAGTGAAACTAATGCAAGAGAAGTAATATCACTTCCATTAATTTTAATTTTATTTTGAGAGAAATTTTCATTCTATAAAAATTATTATTACAGATTATTGGATTGGCGACCTGATAAACTACGAGGTGAACGATACAAACACGAAAAAACAGTTGTTATAAAAAACATGTTCGATCCAGAAGAATTTAAAGTAATAGGATGGATTCTCGGACTAAAACATTTTTTTAAATAATTTTTTTTTAAAATTTATTGATAGAAAAGTCCGGAATTAATTCTTGAGTACCAAAATGACTTGCGAGAAGAGTGTGCGAAGTATGGTGAAGTGAAACGG
>JAQIXT010000888.1:0-22456 GCA_034700445.1 Stenotaenia linearis | reverse complement strand
TTTATAATTAGAATAAATATTTGAAAATATTGCATTTTACACAGCTCCATTAAATAGTGTCAATAAAGTATAGTCTTATCAACTACCAATACAAAGGACTGTTTGATAGAAAGACCCGACTTTTGATTAGGTGTTACGTATTTACTAAAACTGCCAAGAATATCAAACCCCCTAAATTTTTTTAAGTTTTTATTTACACGTAGTGCAGTATGGTAGTGGCCAATTGAATTTCTAATTTTTAATTTCTAAATTGTCCAAATTTTAAACAAACTTTTACGTTTTATTAAAGAAGGGGTGGGGGGCGAGGTTGACTTTAAGCTTTCGTCCAGGGATTATACTAAATACAATAATACAATGTAAATAAATTTCAGTGCCGAAAGATGGATGTCTCAGCCTTCAACTGAGACAGCTTTATACCTTCGTAACACCGGAGAAGTTCAATGGTGGTTCCCTGACACATGTAAAACTATTTGTCCGCTGGACCTAAAAGCCTATCCATTCGATCAACACACGTGTTCTTTCATGTATAAGTCTGAAAGACACGTAAACTTAACTCTGGCGAATTTTGTAAGTCTTTAATCATTCAAATTCTTACTGTTATTACCGCTACATTACTTTAGGGTGTAGCCGACTTTATAAGAGAAGAGAACAACGAATGGCAACTAATTTCATCAAATTCTGAGAGAAAAGAAGTATTTGGCTTTGGGTCTGCCAAAGACCGGCTCATGTATACCAAAGTCGATCACAAAATAACGATAAAACGAAGAATGCCATATTATCATCTAGCTGTGATAACTCCAACCATAATTGCAATTCTTACTACCTTGATAACTTTCTGGATTCCGCCAACATCGCCGCATAAACTTTTCTCAGCCGGGATTAATGTAACTATCCTGTTCATTCTAATAATCCACTTGTTTTGGATAGTACCACGCAGTGGTAGCAGTGTTCCTGGAATAGGTAATGATATAATATTAAGTTTGACAAGAAATATAATGCCAAGGATTTGCATCATCTCTTGTTGCTAAAATGAATAAGAAAGTTGCATATTAAAAAAAATTGAAAAAAAAAAAAAAAAAAAAAAAAAAAAAAACTAATAACACTTAATATACTTTTTTTTAAAAAAACTTGTTTTCCGCAAACTATTATAATAAGCCCACATACCCCATTGACAAAGGAATAGTGCAGGATAAATCTAATATTTTTTATATTAAACTACATTCAGAAAGATAACATTTCCACAAAATGAGACAATGTGAGATTTTTTTACTTCTCACACAGATCACGTTGACGAGATTGCATTTTGAGGTGTATTTTGATAGATATAAAAATATAGAGATCAATGCTAAGTAAACCAAGATCATTTTTAAGGCTTTCAAAACGTTTGAAATAACCTCAAAAATTTTAAAATTTGCACTACTCCTTTAAAAGATCAATAGGGGCATTCAGTTCCATTGATTTTATAAGTCAAAGACGATTAGCCGATAAAGTTATTTATGGTTCTTAGGGAATGTTGTAACATTAACTGGATTCAATTCTTTTGAGAAACAAGTTGCTAGAAACAAGCTACTTCTTTAAGAAGAAATGATTTCTTTTGTAGCTTTATATATCTTCCCATAAAATTTTTGATCTTTTTTCTTAAAAGAATTGAATGTGTTCTATGCTAATAACTTGTCACTACATTTTTTTTTAAAAAAATTCTTTTTTCAGTTATTTTATGTGGAAACTCAGCATTCTTTGCGGGATTAACCTTTCTCTTGTTTGTCGTCTCTGTTTCAATTCACAAATATCCTCCAACACGATCTCCACCAGTTTGGTCTACCAATTTACTGTCAGGATGGCTTGGGTTTATTATTTGCCTAGCCAACAAACCAGTTAGTTTAAATTACAGCGCCAATTGTCTGGCTCATCTTCAATAAAAATAATTCAGAGAGACTTAACGAAATTTGGTATAAACACTCATTTTCTGAGTAAGTTAGTAACTCGTAATTTCAAAAATTTATATTCCAGTTAGCAGATAAATTTTACTTATGAGACAACTTACCAAATATCAAAGTTTTTATTGATATTTATTTTTAGTTAATTTCTTCTTATATTCTTGCTTAATGGTGCCACTAAAAGTGTAGTTGTTTTATCCGAAATGCTACTAAAATTTAAATCAAAATTAGTGTTCTATTCTAAATCTAACTTCGTTCAGAGTTGACATCGAGGTTGTCATCGAAGAGAGCAGAAAATGGCGGCTTAAAAGAACGGAAGTAGCTCACTGTTGTACAAACGCGCATGCGCGTTAAAATATTGCACCGAATTTTTTATATCAACTTTCATGATGAAATTGATTGATTAAAAAAGATCTTGCATCAAATTTCACTGGAAGTTACAACTTTTCTATTGATGTTTGCATGTTTGCAACACGGTGGTTTACCGCCGTGGTTTTAAACTTGGTAACTTGGTTTCAAGCCTTCGCTAAGTCGCAAATTAAAAATGTAGATAACAAAGTATCATATTTCTCTGAGACCCTTTTAAAACTCGAGTACGACTTGAGTATGAGTTCAGACAATTGCTGTTTTCTAAATCATTTTCTTTTTCTCAATGTTAAAATATATTCTGTAACTCAATAGAGCACGGGAACTTCGGAATTACTTGATGATGACAACGAAGAGACCAAACATATTGATAACATCGCAGCATCAGAATGGCGATTGATAGCCTGTGCTATTGATAGATTGGGATTTCTAGTTTATATTTTCATTTTAATAATTGTTTTACTCTGTTCTTTTGCTTAGGTAAATTTCATATCACTGTATTACAACTACCAAATAAATACATTTGTCTCAAACTTATGTTTATATACTTCCGCCAGTATTAAAATTCGAAAAAATGATGAAAATGGAACGAAAGTAAATTACAATAATATTTCAAGAATACAACCAAAATCAAAATAAAAGAAGAAAAAAAAATAAAGCAAAGAAAACTTTTTTTTAAAAAGTAAAAAAAGAAAAAAAGAAACCAAAGAATATAAGACGTTTTTTTCAGTGTTCTCAAGTGTCCACACCTGTGCATTTTGCATACATGTTTTCCAGATCCTCTCTTTCTAAATTTAAAATCAAGCTTATGAAATTAAAAATATTACCTTTTTAGAACCCTATCCATACTGCTGTTCATGACAATACTGTATTATAATATACCTAAATCCGTAGTTTATTGTGGTAACTCAGCATTCTTCACTCGATTAACGTTTCATTTGTGTCCATCATCATCTTCAATGACTTGGTCCAATCATCTAACCAGTACGTATGCCTAGTAAATAAAGTTAATTCAAATTAGTTTTATTTTTTCAAAATTTTCAACCTTTTGATCACTTACTGACTTAAGGCAGTCCTGAAAACCAAATCTGAAAGCAATATGATCGATCATAATAATTCGAGCACTGCTGCTCCTTTGCTAACCTCGTGATTGTTTACACATGATTTTATTTTGCATTTCATACGTAACACAATTCTCTTATGATTGCAGGTCGAATCTCGTTATAACGACTTGGAGTTCATTATAACAAGATTCGACCTATAACGCCAGAATATCAGCACACATTTACACTCTTTACTGTATGTAAACAATTACACATTAAAAGGTAATTGTAAAAATCCTTGTAGCAATTCTTCATCGTCACATCTAACATTTTCAGTGAATTCATGATCACTGTGGCTGTTAAAATCCTGAGGAATATAAATTCCAGTTTGGACATCCAACTGAACCATGTCACTCTCCAGTTTGCAATCCTTTTTCCATAAACACATTTTACACTTGTGTCTTTTCCGAAAAGCCATACAGTGTAAATGCTGTAGCTTTTCGTAGTTGGTTCGGACAAATCCAATACACTCTAAGGCCATTTTCCAACTTTTGATCATCGGGGCATTCCGATTTTGATGTTTTGAGTCTGGAGTAATAATAAGTAGTAATCCTTCTGGTTTTAATAGGTGGTAAGCTTTTTCGCAACAAATCCAACGATGCCTTGTCGTTGGTAAATATTCCAATAAAAGCGAAAAAACCACTATTGAAAACATCCCACTACTTAAATGTGTAATCGTTTCAGGCAGCAATAAAAAGTCATTGTTGTCAATCATTTCTTCATCCGTAATTATTAATTTTGTGAAATCGCAGGATTTAACATCCTATAAAAAGTAGGGAGAAATAAAATAAAATTCAATTTCTCGATCAGTGGCGTATGCAAATGAGAATGCAAAAGTCCCTAAAACCCTAAATTTCCAATAAAATTAAAGAATTTTACATCTTTTTCTTACTGATGTAAAAACATTAAGGAGAAGCGTATATTACTACTTAAATAGAACAATAAATAAAGGAATTTAATTAAAATCCAATAGGCAAATTTTAGTTTTTAAAAAAATGATATTTTGCATTTCTCACAATTATTTCTGCACACACCAGTGTTCTCAATTGTAATTTTTAATTACTTTAGTCGCAGGATATAAATCCAATGATAGAACATTGAAATTAAATTCATACTTCGTAAATGCATTATAACAGCTTCCAACATCCAGGAGATTAACAGGTAACGTAACCGATAACATCAAATTGCATTCCGAGCAAAGCTGTCGTTCCTTTAGTAACAATTTCTTCATTTTTCCGTGACAAAAGTAATCCCTAAAAATTTATTATAAATTAAACACTTGTTTGGTAAATTCTATTTAGTGCTGTTACATGGCAATTTTATTACACCAATCAATTCTAGTGAAGCTGTTATTCGCTTCCCACACTTGTGTAGCTAATTGGTGCATTGCCTTTGAATAAAGTTGTAATTGTTCCACATTTGTGCAACATTCTTGCCAAGCATCATCTGGTTTTTCTAGAATAATAATAAGAATGGATTATTTCATTATATAAATGCTGGAATTTATTCAGAACCCACCTGTTGAATTACATTTTCTTCGAATTGTTGCATGCCAGAGTTGAATGATTGAAACCAACTGCTGATGCTCTATCTTACTAATTACTGCCGCTTTGTTTTCAGCCATGCCCTTTTTGTATTATATGCAGCCAACACACGTGGTTCACAAATCACTACAAATATCAGAAAGGTAATATTCCATATAAACAATCACGATGCACTGCTTTTTTTCACCATAAGAGTGCACTATAGTGAATAGTGATCGATTTCGTCTCAGCTGGCATTGTAAAAACTTAGTCTTAGTCTCATAAAATTTTGGTGATTGTTTTACTCTAACTTGTAAGTAGAAGAAAATTTATTTACTCATTTCAATAAATTATGAATTATTAAATTATACCTCACGCCAACTGATGGTGGTTTGAGGTAGTTGTTAATCTAGTATTTTGATTTTACTATCACTCAAACCTCTAGTAATATATACAACTACCGTATTCGTAACTCTTTGTCTTTGACTATATACATTGATTATTGTAATAATTATATAATCAAAAGCATGATTTAATAGAAATTTAATTTTAAAATAAAAGGAAAACGCAATTAATCAACCAGTAAGTTCTGCAGAACTTTCCATGGAAAATTAATAAACGCTTTATCAGTGATTTTTATTTAAGATAATAACACGAAACAATACCGATCTAACAAATCATGTATTTGCCAATTAATTAAAAAAACACATCAGGGATTCCAATGGGAATCCCCAATATAGAATTTAAAAAATCATCACCTGAATTTTGAATGATAAATATCTAATAAATCTAATCTACGTAATTTTCTCATGAAAAATATTATTCCCATTTTATTCATAGTGTTTTTAAACTTAAATCATTGAGCAGTTTAATTTCCTCAATTTATTCATTATGTGACTTTTTTCCACTCACAAAGAAACTACACCTGTTTCACCTGTTTTTTGAGAAACATTTCGTCATGATTTGTACCAATCAGTTCTTTCTGGATACATAAAACAGTATTTATTTCCTCATATTTCGAAGTCGTGTTTGTCCGCAAACAGTTACGGATTTTTTTCCGATTCAACAAGCGAAAAATCTCTATCTAAGTAAGTTTTTTTTTTCACTTTTTATTTCAATTTCACTTTTAAAGGTTAATTTAAAGCTTTAATATTCTAAAAACACAGACTTCTTATAGAAAGTCCAAGTTAAAAATCACTTTCAAACTAAAAATTACTTACCAAAACAAAAAAAATTTTCTTTTAAAATATTTCTAAGTCTTTTTCTATATTTTTCTTTTTATCGTAGCAACGACTTAATAATTAAATAATCTAGCTATCTACGTATCCTGTCACATCAAAGTAGTGATCTGGTATCATGTCATACTGCCCATGCAACTAATTTTCAAGGTCCCACGTGATAATCACGTTTAAAAGGAAGATACTTGCCTTTGCAGGTTTCAGTCACATGGAGTATGAAAAAAATCATTCATCTCAGAATGATTGCTAATCGATGATCACAATTTTCAGTCAATTTAAACGTTTACTGCAACAAGTATCCTCATTTGTTAGTACCTCTGACGACTCAGAAAATATGTGCGACAACGACGCTTCAACAGAGGGTTCAAACAAGAACGGGAACCAAGTCCCCAGGTATTTACTGCGTTTTTAAATTTTATTTTATTTATTTTATAAAATAAAATTAATAAATAGCATGATTTTTCGCATACTTATTACTCTGGCAACACTAGTAATTATCTAGATGATTTATTGACCATTATAAAGTGACGTACGAAGTCGAGTCTATTTTGACTTGTATCGTATGTTTTTTGATGCTAAAAAAATTATCATAATTTGACAATGTTATCATTTCGTTATATGTTACGTAATTGTACTTAACTTTTTTTTGAAATTCAAATTCGCAGTTTGTCCGTGACAGAAGCAGTGAATTTTTGCTTTGGAGAAGATGATGAAGATCCCTTGGATAACTTTGAAGATGAGTCTGCGCATCTACTGAAGGCTAATCCGACAATGTGGAAAGACAAAAGACGTCAATTACGGTAAGGGTTACATAATTTAATTTGATTTATAAGTTCAATCCCTTTTTTCTTATAAAACAAAAAAATTACATTTCTGCAGTGCAATTAGGGTAGTGATAAAAACCGGAATTTTAACCTTCAACTCGGGTTCGTACATACTGTAAATGACATAAGAATAGTTAACATCATATTAAAATAGGATGACCATTACCTAAAAACACTTACCAATATCATATTAATAAGATTTGACAATTGTTATCACTTAAAAAAAAGTATTTGCTATTTTATGTTAAATGACAGGCCACGTCGTTAATTTTTACGTTGACACCCTAAACTTAGATTTGCACTTAGATCTATCTGCCAATCTCCGTTTTAATTGATCTTTATTATCGTTAGCGAGGTTTATGTTTCTTGCAAATGTACGTAAACAAATTTAGTAAACCTAGTTATATTAGAATATCGAATCGGTAGATGGCAGCACATATCCGTAGCAACTGCTACACGTGGATGATGCATTACGTACTTGCAGACATAATTGATCTCGGATGGTGTGATGTGTGATAAACAACAAAACAGAAGACACCCTGAGCTTTCTAGGCTTTCGGTTTTGATTAACGTAAGCAGGGTTACGATAGAATAAACAAATAAACCCGAGTAATATTACATGTTGTTCGTTTTTAACCCGTTTGAAGTTTGATTTGAACAGCTAATTTACTTTTGAGATTTAATAGTAGATTTAATTTATTCTCTGACCCGAACTTTGCTATTCGACTGGTCGGTCACTGCAGGTCGAATTCCACAGTTGGTGTAATCTCTTTAATACTAGAGTAACGCTACTAACAACATGATGAACCCCGATTTCCCATATATAGAAGAATATTTTGAAAAAACCTTTCTCAGGTAACGATAACCATTGATTTTTGGATCAGGTGATGGTTTGACGTAATATGTGTGTCAGAACGAGCTCGCAATTTATATTTTTATCTTTGTAACCTAGAGAAATGATTTAAATATCTCGTGTTTTTTTTCTTTTAAGTTTGTCGCAACGACTTATTTTAATCTTATCTTTTTTCTTTTTTTTTAATTTAGTGTCATTTTTCATATTTTTTTAAAATAAAATAAATTTTGTTTAATCTTTTTAGACCCAGCATGTCTACTGGAACTTTACTTCATCAAAAACGACTCGGGGATCTGAAGGATTTTAGTGTTGCAACCCCTGAGGAGTTTGTTAAAAGATTCGGTGGAAAATTGGTTATCAATAAAGTATGAATTAAATTGAGTGCGTTTTAGTGGTAAATGTTTAATCAAAACGTATTAATTTAAGGTTTTAATTGCTAATAATGGAATTGCTGCCGTTAAATGCATGCGCTCAATTCGAAGATGGGCGTATGAGATGTTTAAAAATGAAAAGGCTATTCGCTTTGTTGTCATGGTTACACCAGAAGACTTGAAAGCAAATGCGGGTAATTAGTAATTCCGAGTTATTTGTGGTGCACTTGTTTGTAATTTTTGTATATTCATTTTTGAATTTTAAGAATATATTAAAATGGCCGACCATTATGTACCTGTTACTGGAGGTTCGAATAATAATAATTATGCCAATGTGGAAGTTATTTTAGATATTGCTAGGCGTATGAAAGTGCAGGTAAAATAATAACTCTTAATTTTTTTTTTTTTTCATTTTAATTAATATTTGCTGTAATATTTTTAGGCGGTTTGGGCTGGATGGGGTCATGCCTCCGAAAATCCTAAATTACCACACTTGCTTCATATTAACAACATCGCTTTTATTGGTATTTATTTAAAAACACCTGAAAAAATATTTATCTAATAATGTATATGGTTTAAAGGTCCACCTGAAAAAGCCATGTGGGCTCTTGGTGATAAAATTGCTTCTTCGATCGTTGCTCAAACCGCTAACATCCCCACACTGCCTTGGAGTGGTTCTGGTAAATTTAAATAATAATAATTATAGTGTATTAAGTGTTTAATTATTGATTAAATTTTTAATAAGGTTTGAAAGCTGATTGGGGTGAAAATGATTTACAAAATTCGAAAAAACTTAAAATACCTCAAGATTTATATCGCAGAGGCTGCACCGATAATGTTGAAGAAGGGCTGCAGGTACCAAAAAATAAAAATTTTTGTTAATAATATAAATAACAAATCTACGGTATTTCTATTTACAGGCAGCTCAGACTATTGGTTTTCCAGTTATGATTAAGGCATCAGAAGGAGGTGGTGGCAAGGGAATTCGCAAGGCAGAGAATGTGGACGATTTTCCAACAGCATTTAGACAAGTTCAAGCGGAAGTACCTGGTTCTCCAATTTTTGTAATGAAGCTAGCAACTAGCGCTCGACATTTGGAAGTGCAGCTTTTAGCTGATCAATATGGGAATGCCATTTCTTTGTTCGGTCGTGACTGTTCGATTCAACGGCGTCACCAAAAGATCATTGAAGAAGCGCCTTGCGTTATAGCTAACCAGGATGTGTTTGAGCAAATGGAGAAGGTATTTATTGTTTTTTTTATTTATTTAAACAGTTATTAATAGTATTTAATTGTAGGCTGCTGTACGACTGGCTAAGATGGTTGGTTACGTGAGCGCTGGCACTGTTGAATACTTGTATAATGAAGATAGCAGCTATGCTTTTCTTGAATTAAATCCCAGGTTGCAAGTGGAGCATCCTTGCACTGAGATGATCGCTGATGTCAATTTACCTGCTGCTCAACTTCAAGTAAGCAAATTTTATTAGTTTTTGATAATTTGAAATAATTTAAATAATTTGATTTTTAGATTGCAATGGGCATTCCTTTACATCGTATTAAGGATATTCGTTTATTATACGGAGAATCTCCCTGGACAGATAACCCGATCGATTTTGAAAACCCACCCCACAAACCCAGGCCTTGGGGTCACGTTATAGCTGCCCGAATTACCAGTGAAAATCCAGATGAAGGTATAATTCCAGTTAAATTTATTTAATTTTAATTTTAATTCTTCCGAAATTAATTCTAGGTTTCAAACCGAGTTCAGGAACTGTGCAAGAATTAAACTTTAGAAGTAATAAAAATGTATGGGGTTACTTCAGTGTCGCTGCCTCAGGAGGTTTGCACGAATTTGCTGACTCACAATTTGGTCATTGTTTTTCTTGGGGTGAAGATAGAGAAGATGCAAGAGAGTGAGTTTTATTTTTTGTTGCAATACATTTTTTAAAATTAATATATTGTATTTATTTATTGCAGAAATCTAGTTATAGCTTTGAAAGAACTGTCCATTCGTGGAGATTTTCGAACAACAGTTGAATATTTAGTTACTTTATTAGAGAATGAAACTTTTCAACAAAATTTCATCAACACCGGATGGTTGGATGTGCTAATTGCGGATAGAGTTAAGTCTGGAAAACCAGATGTTATGCTGAGTGTTATCTGTGGTGCACTGCAAGTTGCCGATCAGGCGATTGTGAATGCATTTCAAACTTTTCAAAGTACATTAGAAAGGTATTTTATTTTGTGTTGATTTGTTAAGCACCTCAAATTAAATTTAAATTTGTTTTAGAGGACAAATTTTGCCTGCAAATTCTCTATTCAACATCGTCGATGTTGAATTGATTTATGAAGGACTAAAATACAAACTTGAGGCCACAAAAACAGGACCGAGCAATTATTTCTTATTCATGAACAATTCATATAAAGAAACTGAAGTTCATCGATTAACAGATGGTGGATTATTACTGTCAATTGATGGAAGCAGCTATACAACATATATGAAAGAGGAAGTTGATCGATATCGAATAGTTATTGGCAATCAAACATGTGTTTTTGAAAAGGATAACGACCCAACTATTCTCAGGTATGATAAATTTGAATTACCGTATTTTTTTAAATTAAATAACACTTTTTTAAAATTTAGATCTCCTTCTGCTGGTAAATTGCTTGGATATTTGATTGAAGAAGGTGCACAAGTATATGCAGGTCAAAATTACGCTGAAATTGAAGTGATGAAAATGGTTATGACGTTAGCAGTATCAGAAAGTGGAAGGTACAATTACCCGTTTTAAAATGTTTTCGTTGAATATAATGGGAATTTTTTTTAGTATTCATTTTACTAAACGCCCAGGAGCAGTATTGGAAGCTGGTGCTTTAATAGCAACTCTAGAAATTGACGATCCTTCACGCTGTTTACAAGTAATGCCAATGTGAAATGTAATAATAAATAAAATAAAAACTAATATTTCTTTTTTTTATATTTCCTTAAGGCACCGTACTATACAGGGAAATTTCCTGAAACGGATTCAACTCCAGTTCACGGCGACAAGCTCAATCAAATCTTCCAAATGATGCGGCAAAATTTGGAATACATGTTGCAGGGTTACTGTTTACCAGATCCTTACTTCATACCAAAGATGAAAGAAACTATAGATCGGTTTATGAGGACATTACGTGACCCAAACTTGCCTCTTTTGGAACTGCAAGAAATTATTTCTTCAATCTCTGGTCGTATTCCAACGCACGTGGAAAAGAAGATAAGGAAACTAATGTCGTTGTATGCTAGTAATATCACATCAGTGTTGGCTCAGTTTCCTAGTCAACAGATTGCCAGTGTGATTGATAGTCATGCAGCTACACTTCAGAAGAGAACCGATAGAGATGTGTTCTTTATGACTACTCAAGCCATTGTGCAACTCGTTCAAAGGTTTTCATTTAAAGGTTTTGAATTGTTTCAGTTGTTTGATGTGTTTTTATTTTAATTGCAGATATCGGAATGGGATTCGAGGACGGATGAAGGCTGTTGTCCAAGAACTGCTGCGACAATATCTGAATGTTGAAATTAGATTCCAACAAGGCCATTACGACAAATGTGTTTCACTTTTGCGAGAAACGTACAAAGATGACATGGCTACTGTTGTTTCTAATATTTTTTCTCATTCACAAGTTGCTAAGAAAAATGCTATAGTTATTCATTTAATTGTAATTAATAACTTTATTTAAGACAAAGAGTGTTTTTAATGTTGCAAATTATTTTTGAATTGCAGGATCATCTTTGTGGCCATGAACCTGGTTTGACGGACGAATTAGCTTTAATTTTAAATGATCTCACATTATTGAATAAAGTTGAACACTCAAAAGTTGCTTTAAGGGCACGACAGGTTCGGTTTTGTGCTTTAAGAAATCGTTTTTCAAACTAATTATATAAAATTTTTATTCTTCTTTAGGTTTTGATTGCAGCCCATCAACCTGCTTATGAATTACGACATAATCAAATGGAGTCCATCTTTTTGTCTGCTATTGATATGTATGGTCATGACTTCTGCCCAGAAAATTTACAAGTATAATTAATGATAATTTGTTTTAAAAAACCTTATGTGATTATTGTTTTGTTATTAATAGAAACTCATTTTATCTGAAACATCCATCTATGATGTATTGCACGATTTCTTTACGCATATAAATCCTGTGGTTTGCAGAGCAGCATTGGAGGTAATTTTCCGTTTTTCAAGGATATTCGATTTTATTTAATTTTAAGATCTTTTACGTATAATGTGTGTAGGTTTATGTACGTCGTGCATATATTTCTTACGAACTCACTTGTGTACAGCATCTTGTTTTACCTCCTGGACTCTCTGTGGTACAGTTTCAATTTCTGTTACCGTCATCACATCCAAATCGGTAAATATAAATTTTTCTTTTAACTTTGACGTATTAATAAACATCCTATTTTCTGCAGTCCATTGCGTGTTTCACACAACAAACTAATGCTCACCACTCTCAGTAAAGATGTGGAGGAAAGTAAAGATGGCGGCACAGATTACTCAACAATAGAAGATTGCCAAAGAATGGGCGCAATTGCAGCTTTTAAACATTTTGATGATTTCGTTGCTTTTTTTCCACAAATGTTGGAACTTTTCGAAGATTCTCCACCTGGAAGTCCTCGAGGTTTAGACAATGAAATTAGTCCGAGAGATAGACTCAGTTCCTCGACGTTCAGTGAAGAGGATGCAGCAAAAGTAATTTAATTAGTACTGTGATGTTAATGTATAATTATTTTGCATTTTTTTGTAAACAGCCAACAGAACCAATGCACATCATGAATATAACTTTACCCGGAGACGAAGACGATAACACACTCAGTGCAAAATTTAGGGAATTTTGTGTGCAACACAAAGATGAATTAATTGATAAAAATATGAGACGACTCACTTTTATGGCTTTGCACAAAGTAAAGGTGGTAATGATTCGTTGTAACATACCTGATTCTGACTAAAGTTAAATTTAATTTCAGCAACAATTTCCAAGATATTTCACTTATCGTGCACGTGATAATTTTGAAGAGGATCGAATTTACAGACACTTGGAACCAGGGCTTGCTTTTCAATTAGAAATTACTCGATTAAGAAACTATGATTTAGAAGCCCTTGCAACTTCTAATCAAAAAATGCACTTATATTTGGGAAAGGCAAAGGTAAAAGTTTAATGATGTTAGTTGTTTGAGTCGAATAATGCTAATATGCTTTTACAGGGTTCCAAAAATCAAGAAGTGAGCGACTACCGATTCTTTATTCGATCAATTATTCGGCATTCCGACTTGATAACCAAAGAAGCGTCATTTGAGTACATGCAAAATGAAGGCGAACGGCTACTTCTTGAAGCTATGGATGAATTAGAAGTTGCTTTCTCCCATCCAAATGTGAGTTACAAAATAATAAATTTAGGATTATTTTGCTGATTTGTTTAAAAATTTACAATTTATTTTGTTTTTTTTTTAGTCCAAAAGTACAGACTGTAATCACATTTTCTTAAACTTTGTTCCCAATGTGATCATGGATCCAGGAAAAATCGAAGAAAGTGTTCGTGCTATGGTATTACGCTATGGACCACGCTTATGGAAACTAAGAGTTACACAAGCTGAACTGAAAATGACTATCAAGTATAAACCGCTTATATTAATTAATTTCTGAAATTATTAGTTTTTTTTTTTAAAGACTAACACCAAGTGGAAAACCTTTTACCATTAGATTGTTTATTGCTAATGAAAGTGGCTATTATTTGGACATCAGTGTATACAAAGAAGTCACAGATCCCAGAACAGGATTGGTATGAACTTTTAAATACTGTATGACATTTGGCAATTACTAATTTGAATTGAAATTTTTTGTGGACAAAACGTAAACAAATAAAGTTATCTAAAGTAGTTTTTGTAGAGAAAATGCTCACACTATTATCGAATAATTTATTAATTTCTTTCGTTTCTGAGTATTGTCTTCCCAAATGCCTAATTTGTGTAAAAAGCAATGGCCTTGACCTTAGTACTTTGGCTAAAGTTTAGATTTCGTAATTAAAATTTTAATTTTATTGTTTATCTTTAGATTCAATTTGAAGCATGGGGCACAAAACAGGGTCCTCTTCACGGTCTTCCAATCAGCACACCTTACATGACCAAAGATTTTTTACAACAAAAAAGATTCCAAGCTCAATCTTTGGGCACAACATACGTGTACGACTTTCCAGAAATGCTTCGGCAAGCTTTAAATCGGATTTGGGAAACACATTTAGCTACTCATCCTTTTGTGCCTATGCCGCCTCACGTTGCTAGTGTTGTGGAATTGGTTTTGGATCCACAGGGATTGCTTGTTGAGCATAAGCGATTGCCTGGACAAAATAATGTAAATTACTTTATAAATTACAAATTAAGTTTAAAATACTGATGTTTTGATTATTGCAGATTGGTATGGTTGCTTGGAAAGTGACTATTTCCACCCCAGAGTATGTGAATGGAAGAGAGATTATTATAATTTGTAACGACATTACGTTCCAAATTGGATCATTTGGTCCACAAGAAGACTTCTTATTTTTGAGAGCATCGGAATTAGCAAGAAAATTAAAAATTCCAAGAATTTTTGTTTCGGCCAACAGTGGTGCAAGAATTGGCTTGGCTGAAGAAGTTAAACAGTTATTTAGAGTAGCGTGGGAGGATCCAAAGGAACCAGATAAGGTATTGATACAAGAATTGTGCTATCAGATAACAATTGATAATAAGAATTGCTTTTTTTCTTTTAATAATTATCAATAAGAATTGTTTTGTCATAATTAACTTTTTTTAAATTCTCTTTTAGGGTTTCAAATATTTATATCTAACACCGGAATCATTTAAAAAATTGAGTCCTTTTAATTCCGTTCATGCTGAACTTATTGAAGACGAGGGAGAATCACGGTATAAAATCACCGACATCATTGGTTCGTAATTTATTTTGGAACTGAATTTCCAACTCTTCTAATAATTTTGTAAATATTTTAGGCAAAGATGATGGGTTAGGAGTTGAAAATTTGCGCTGTTCTGCTATGATAGCTGGAGAGACATCCCAGGCATACAATGAAATAGTAACTATAAGCTTGGTAACTTGTCGTGCAATAGGAATAGGTGCTTATTTAGTTCGTCTTGGGCAACGTGTAATTCAAGTCGAAAATTCTCATATCATTTTAACTGGATCGAGTGCTTTGAATAAGGTTTGTTAGATCGACTCGTAACTTTAACATCACTAATGTTTTTTTTATTTTTTTATTTCAGCTGTTGGGCCGTGAAGTGTATACATCAAACAATCAGTTGGGTGGAGTTCAAATCATGTATTATAATGGGGTATCGCACGTCAGCGTGAGCAATGATTTAGAAGGCATAAGTACCGTCCTGAAATGGTTAGCATACGTTCCAAAATCTCGTGATGCACCTTTACCCATTCAAATTCCAATGGATCCTGTGGATCGAGAGGTTCAATTTATGCCCACAAAATCTGCTTATGATCCACGCTGGATGCTCGAAGGACGTCCTAGTCCGAGTAAGTCAAATATTTTTCTACAGTTTATATTAAATTAATGAATTGTATTTGTTTAGTTAACCCCGATGCCTGGGAATCTGGTTTTTTTGACAACGGATCGTTTATGGAAGTGATGCGACCATGGGCTCAGACAGTAGTTGTTGGCAGAGCGCGATTGGGTGGCATTCCCGTTGGTGTTGTTGCAGTTGAAACAAGAACTGTCGAAGTGGAAGTTCCTGCTGATCCTGCCAATCTTGATTCGGAAGCTAAAGTATAGTATTTTTTATGCCCTAAAGCATATAATTTAATATTTCTTTTCCCTAGGTAATGTCTCAAGCTGGTCAAGTTTGGTTTCCAGATTCTGCTTACAAAACTGCACAGGCGATCAAAGACTTTAATCGAGAAGATTTACCGCTAATAATTTTTGCAAATTGGCGCGGTTTTTCAGGAGGAATGAAAGGTAATAACTGTTTTAAAATTAATTTATGTATCTATGACGATTTCTCATTTATTTTAGATATGTTTGACCAAATTATTAAATTCGGAGCATACATTGTTGACAGCATTCGTGAATACAAGCAACCTATTTTAGTTTATATCCCACCGTACGGAGAATTAAGAGGTGGAGCTTGGGCAGTGGTTGATCCAACCATTAATTTACAACACATGGAAATGTATGCAGATCCTCTAAGCAGGTGAGAAAGATTTATTTGAATAAAATATTTTAGCTAATGAATTTTTTTGCAGAGGCGGAATTTTGGAACCTGAGGGCATTGTTGAAATTAAATTTCGTGCTCGTGATTTGTTAAAAGCCATTTACCGTAATGATGAGGAATGTCAAGACTTACGCGAACAATCAAAAAATCCAGATTTGACTCCTGTACAGAAAAAAGATCTCGACAAACGAATCACCGAGCGGGAAAAAAGTTTGATGCCAACTTATTTACAAGTCGCTTTGAGCTTTGCCGACATGCATGATACTCCCGTGAGAATGCAAGAAAAAGGTGTAATTCAAGATATAGTTCCATGGAAGAATTCAAGGACGATATTGTATTGGCGACTTTATCGTCTCATTTTAACGCACAGAATTAAACAACAAATATTGAAAATCAAATCAGAATTGAGCGATGGTCAAATCGAATCAATGTTGAGACGTTGGTTTGTAGAAGTTAAGGGCACAGTAGAAGTATGTAATTTTTTTTTTTTTTTTTTTTTGTAATTTACATTTTTTAATATTAAATTATACGATTTCAGGGCTATTTATGGGAAGACAACAAAGTGGTTGTTGAATGGTTGGTGCATGAAATGGACGAAACTACAACACATTCTGTCATTAAGGACAATATCAAGTGCCTAAAACGAGATGCAGCTTTACATTCTGTCACCAAGTGAGTTTTATTGATTTTTTTTTTTTTTTAAATTTATATTTAAACAATGTTATTAATAAATTGGTTGATTTACAGTGTTTTAACTGAAAATCCAGAAGTAGCGTTGGATAGTCTTGTTCATATCATGCAACAAATGTCACCTGGACAGAGGGCAGAAGCTTTACGGTCAATAGCGTCTTGTGAAAATATAAAAACTGAAGAGTCACAATCAACAGAAGTCCCGGACGATTCAGGAAACCATAGCAATTAATAATTAATTAGAATAAGTTGATTTTTGTAATTTATCCACGTTTGATAGATAAATAATTTGTTTAGGAAAAACAGATTATAAAAAGTATCAGGTGATCAATAGATAAACATTCCACGTACCTACAGGAAGTAATTTCTTCCATTAAGCATACGACTGTTGTTTTGTTGTTTTGTTTGCTTTTTTTGTAGTGAATCTTAAAAAATCGAGTTCAGGGAGATGTAATAATATCATGAATTAAATAACTTGAAATATATTTATTTTTCTGTTTTCTTGTGTTATAATACATTTCTTCGTGAACAAATAATTAATTATTTGAAAAAAAAAGTTTTTACAAAATGTATTTCTAAAACGTCGAGAATAAGATTTATATTTACTTTATTCTATACGTCTTTATTCTTCATTCTTCTGAATATCTGATCAAGAATGTTGTAATTATCGTGAGTAATTACTTTTATGGCTTGATGACTTTGGTGTGTTGATATTGCCGCTAGATGTCGGCTGCATTCAATCGCATTGTGATCACTCCGTGGATTTTGCGGTTTCGCCCGATTCGGGTGAATAGTATTGTCGGTCGAAAAGAGATGAGTGATGGCAGAAGGTTTGGAAACGTTTTGTCAGTCCCCGTTCTGGGTAAGTTGTTATTTTCTTTTCTTAGGTTAGAGCATGCTCGTATGAGTTTCTAAGTTAATGTACGTAGTCGATTAACAGTTTGTTAACGTAACACCAAAGCTGGCTTTTTTAGCACGTGATTATTACGCTCAGGGGTGATTAAATCAATATAAATTACTTGGAATTAATTTATTAAATAAAGTAACAAAAATAGCAAACTATAGACACTTAGTTGCAACTCTCTTAGGCTTTATTGACTTACCATAATCCTATAGAAAAAGTTTGTGCACAATATAAATTTATTACTTTTCATTATTCGTATAACATGAATTCCGTCAAACTAAAATTGCAGTGTTGGATAGTCACAAACTCTTCGCGGTTCGGGTTCAATGGATTCAGTATCTCCCAACTTTTTTACCTTTTTTTCTATATTATTTTGGTTATATAAAAATACGGTTTCTTATTCCTCAAGCAATTACATAATTATTCTTATCTTTGACAAGTCATGCCGAAAGATTTTTTTTTAAAATTTCAATATCACAACAATCTTACGATATCTTTGTTAAAAAATTTAAAACAAATACCAAGTAGATATAAAATTGTGTTGTCAAATGGACTACCCGTACAAGTGATCTCTTCCCAGTTTGATCAGAAAGTGATATTGATATCATATCAGATAAAGTTATTAAATCTCAATCTACTCTTGTTGTTAAAGAAGGAAACGAGAAATAACAATCCTATCCTCGTCTACTTTTTTCTTTTCCTATAATTTTGAATGCACGAATGACTTGCAGAATTGCAATTCTACAATTTATAGCAACACTTACAATGGAAAATATTGTAAATTATAATACAAGGTCACTATATATTCAACTTTTATCAATGATACATTTACATTTATAACTTGACATGTTGATGCAAATATCCTTTTAAAAATTGGATTTTTCATTCAATCTATTTATATCTTTCAGGACCATCAATTAGTATGGAACACAACAAACCCAGATTTTCCAGTATGTTTTCAGAAGACAGTTTTAGTATGGATTCCGTGTGGTTTCCTTTGGCTTTTCGCACCTTTGCAGGCACGCTTATTAATTCAAAGTACAGGCAAGAGTATCCCGTGGACTTGTTTAAACATATTCAAGCTAGTAAGGCTTCTTATAAAAGTTTTTTAACGTATTATTATCATTAATAATAACAATTTTTCTCTTTTTTTTAGTGCATAGCTCTTGTTTTAATATTAATCACTTTAGTAGACATTGGTCACAATTTACACCGGTTCATGGAAGATGAACAGGTGCCTCCAGTAGACTATTACACACCATTTATTGTTTTTGTCACTCTCGTGAGTAATTTAAATTTAAATATTCAAATTTTATTTTTACAAAATAAACATTTTGTATTTTTATTTCTTTTCAAACTAGATCCTCGCCACTTTATTTATGTATTGGGAAAAAAGAAGGGGTTTACAAGCAACGGGAATTAGCTTTATGTTTTGGTTTTTTTTAGTAATATGTTTTGCTGTGCCTTATCGAAGTACTCTAATGAGGGCTCTTGATAAGGTTTGTATAATCATGATGGTGTTTTTACTGGATGAGCATCTGGATATAATTGCTAAATACAAAATGAAGTCGATTACGTAAGCTATTTTGATATTTTGCTTATCGTAAGAGGCTTGTGAAATGAATGAGGAATTTCCTCAAAAACACAGGATGTTATTTCTTTTCACTTTAGTTTTGACCTAAACTCAATTCTGATCGGAAAATCCAATAAGAACACTGAAAACAGTTGATTATTACGAAGATAGTAAAAATGTATATTAAATTTAACAGGATGCATTTGAAGCTGAATTTGATTTTGTACTCCAAATGATTTTATATCCATTAATTGTGGGTGAATTTTTTCTTGTTTGTTTAACTGATGCACCAGCACGATATAAAAAAATATACGGAGAGGTAAAAAGCCGAGATTTTTATTAGTGCATCAATTTATTTACAATTTTAAATATCTAACAGAATCCAACTCCTGAAATTTACGCTTCATTTTACTCTAAAATGATATTCTCTTGGTTTGATAAGTAAGTGGGCACAACCATGCACATTTATTTATTAATGTAATTGTATTCTGAATAGAATGGCATGGAAAGGTTATCGAAATCCATTGGAAAGAAAAGATTTATGGTCATTAAAACCCTCTGACAATTCTAGTCATGTAATAACTACTTTTAACAAACACTGGAAAACTGAACTGCGAAAAGCAAGAAAGTAATTTTATATTTAAGTTTATTTAAAATTCTTTTTTAAAAAATTTAATGTCTTTGAATTTGTAGAGGCAGTCCGTCATCAGAATCCGCCAGATTTCTTAGTTCTGGGGATGAAGTTATGTTTACGGGAAGAAATACCCTGTCATACCAACCGTCCATCCTTAAAGCGCTGGTTAAATCTTTTGGTGTTCAATTTATGTTAGGCGCACTTTTGAAAGTGCTAAACGATTTACTTCTTTTTGTAAATCCACTTCTCTTAGAGTAAACTTATTTAATATTTATTTAAATTTCGATTACACTTGTTATCTTCTTTTAGGTTATTAATAGAGTTTGTGAAAGGAAAGGATCCTATGTGGCATGGCTACGTGTATGTAAGTCTCATATTTATAGCGTCGATATTGCAATTTGTGGTCTTGGGGCAATATTTTCATCTCATGATGCTTGTTGGATTACGTGTTAGGTCTGCTGTTATATCTGCAATATACAGAAAGGTGAGGAAAAAAATTTTAATTTTAAATAATTTTTGTATATTTTAATTTTGTGTTTTTTAAGGCACTTCGCCTTTCGAATTCAGCCAAACGATCGTCAACCGTTGGGGAAATTGTTAATTTGATGTCCGTGGATGCGCAACGATTTATGGATTTAACTACTTACTTAAATTTAGTGTGGTCTGCTCCGCTTCAAATTATTTTGGCTCTGTATTTCTTGTGGAATACATTAGGGCCTAGTGTTCTCGCAGGTTTGGTTGTCATGATATTATTAATTCCGGCCAATGGGTTTCTTGCGAACAAAATGAAACAACTTCAAGTTAAACAAATGAAGGATAAAGACAGAAGAGTTAAATTGATGAATGAAGTGCTCAATGGAATTAAAGTATGATGGTTTAATTAATCCAATATTTTACCTGGATTTATTTTATTTAAAATTATAGGTTTTGAAATTGTATGCGTGGGAACTATCATTTTTTGACCAACTTTTAGGGATTAGAGGCAAGGAATTATCTGTGCTTAGAAAAGCTGCGTACTTAAATGCATTTAGTTCATTTATATGGATGTGCGCACCGTTTTTGGTAAGAAATGTTTTAAGAAATTGACTTTTTAAAAAAATTCACAGACTACTCGCACTTAATAAAGTACGATTAAGGAAATAAAAATAAAACTTTTTTAGGTAATGTTAGCTACCTTTGCCACATATGTTTTAGTGGATGAAACTCATGTTTTGGACGCAACAAAAGCTTTTGTTTCTCTTTCTCTGTTCAACATAGTTCGAATGCCTATGGCAGTTTTGCCAATGCTGATTGTAGGCATTGTTCAGGTATCAATTATGACCCGAGAGATTAAATACTGCTCATGGTTACATTGAATAATCTGGGAAAGTGCAAAACTGAGTCTTTGAAAACAGACCATTACCCTGAATTAATGATGTGAATTTTTTTCTTAAATTAGAATTTGATTTGAATTTTTAGAATTGTGGAAATTTTTTCCAATTGTAGGAAATCCGTTTCATTTAATTTTGGCTTTTTGTATTTTTTTTTATTACACACCCCTCCTTTAGGTAGCAGTAGCCTCATTTACAACATTCGTACTGTCTGATGAGACACACATCCTGACTCCAAAAACGGCTTTTGTATCATTATCACTATTTAATATCCTGAGATTTCCACTTGGTTTGTTGCCCATGGTCATCTCAATGTTGGTGCAGGTACTATTGTAGTGTGGATTAACAATTTAATAAAAATTCTTTTCTTTTTTTTCAAACTTACAACTAACAGCTGCACAATTCCCTTCTACCTTCTTTCTTTAATTTTAAATGCTTTCCTACTAAAATTAATTTTTTAACTGATAAAAGAAAAACATTGTTTTCCGTATTTTTGCTCTTTCTCAGTCTATTATGTTCCATGGCTGTTGTGTAATGGAAATATTTTATTTTTACTTTTTTAAAAAATTGTTTGCCATTATTACCAGGCCCACGTTTCACTGAAGCGCATGAATACTTACATGTGCAAAGATGAGATCGACCCAATGAATGTAACACATGAACCAACCGGTATTTGTGAACTTTTTAGTTGAATTTCAAATGAAAATAATAATTTTACTGATTTTTGTTTATTTTTTTATTTTATCTCAAGCTCATCCCTTGACTATTGACAATGGAACATTTTCTTGGGGTCCAGATGATGATCCTGTTTTAAA
>JAQIXT010000887.1:0-22468 GCA_034700445.1 Stenotaenia linearis | reverse complement strand
TTTCGCCGGCAAATATTATGCCACCTCCTTCGGAGAACTCGTGACTGGCGTTGTGTGTGTTTTTTATGTTTTTTTATATTGTTGGTTGCGTGTGCGTCGAGGAGAGAAATAAAAGCTCTGTAATCTCAATCAGTTTTTGCTTCTTTGAGATGTGGAGTTGGAAATGAAGGTGTGGTTAATCACGAGTTGTAATGAGAGAAATGGTATTTGAATGTTGTGGGTGTGGTGAGGGGGGGTGGGTAAGGAGGGTTGGTTGTTGAGGTTGTGTTTGGAAGGTGTGATTGGGATTGATTTTGGAGTTTGGGAGTGTTGGAAGGGTTTGGAGTGTGTGGGAAGTGATGGGTTAGTAAGAGGTGGGCAAACGGCGATAGCGACAGAATGAAGTGCGAAAAAGAAATACAAAATTGCAGATAATTTGTAAAAATCAATACAGGATGTTTGGAAAATGAGGGAAATTCTTCAAAAATTATGAAAAATTAAAGAAAATCTACTGGTGGTAAACAAAAATTAGCAAAAACCTCCACAAAAGACTAAAACAATGTCAAAAACCTTCACCAACAACTAAAAACACTAAAATACAGTGACAAAAAACAAGAAAACAATTAAAAACAGTCCAAAACCACACACAAACACCCTTTCTACACACCCCCACCACACCACTCAACTCACTCCTTATTGATTTACATTCCTCCACACCAACAAACCCAGCAAATGTCACATCCAAAACTTATGACCCACACCACCAAAACCACTGCCTTACAAATTCCAAACCCACTTCACAACTGTCACAAAATTTGCCAACCGAAACCCGGAGCATAATGGAAATCTCTTCCACAACCCTTGTTTAGCACAAAATATCACACAGTTTCCTTTCCCACTACCCCCATAAACATCACACACTGATCATGTTTACAATCCACTTTTTCCAACTTTCTATACCAGAAACCCAGTAAACAGCTTCTGGGCAAAAAAAAAAAAAAAAAAAATTTTCCAGGAAATATGAAAAAACATTTTTTTTTTACCCAAAAAACAAAAAAAAATGCCCCCCTCAGAAAAATTTTTTTTTTCCTCAATGAAAAAAATGGCCTCTCGGCAATAAATATAATTATTGCAGAGAAGCTCATTTTTCTCATTTCTTGCTTTTAGCATCTGGTTTCTTGAAACCATCTGCCACATATTTGCCCTTTTTACACAAAATTAATTAATTTTAATTAATTATAATTAAATTTTTCAATTAAAATGAAAATAAAATAAAAATGAAATTAAAAATTGATATAAATCAATTTTTCTTGCGTGTTCGGCGAAGAAAAAAAATTTTTCTGTAAAAATGTGAAATTAATATTAAATTACTAACTTGTTATCCAAATCATAATCTTGAAATCAAAAGTTGGAAAAAAAATAATAAAAAGGTAATAAAAAATGAAAATGTAGAAAGTTAACTCCCATCTTGAAGAAAAAGTAAAAACAACTTGAAAATGGACTTTTGTTTATTAAATATTTATGGGTTTCAGTTTAAACTGACAAGTTGCAACTGTCTTGTCAATTTGCACATATTATGAGAAAGTTTTTTGTTTTTTGTGATTTTGAGTTTTTTGTTGATGAAGTGAGTTTTGGTTTTGTAGAGTTGGTTCAATTGTTGAATGGAGATTTTATGGTGTTAATGTATTCTTGTGCCATTTGTATACAATTGTCAATGTTGATTATGGTGTTGTGATACTATTGGTTTGTTGTTCAAATGTTGTTTGAGTTTGGATTTTATTGTTTTTATATTATTTTTTTAATAAATTATATTGTTTGGTAATTGATTTGATTGATATTTTAAGAAATTTCATTGTTTGACAACAAATATCAATTTTTATCATTGTTTTTCACTTCTTTTTCACTGTTTCTAAACAAATTTCATGTTATACCATTGTTATTTCAACAAATTTAATGTTATATTAATATTATTTAAACAAATTTCATTATTTTTCAACAAATTTCATTGTTTCACCATTGTTATTTCAACAACCTTCATTGTTTTCCAAAGAAATTCATATTTCATCACTCTTTTTAAACCCAAACTTCATTATTTCCCACCCAACCTCATTACCAACCCTTCTTTCACAACCAATCCCATTACAACCCCCAAAAAAACACCACCTCATTATCCCAACCACCAAGAACAACCCCTCCCACTCCCCCACAAACCCCTTCAATATTTAACCACCAAAAACCCTTAAAAAATTCACCAATGCATTTCTCATGCAAACACCGGCTTTTCTCTTCATCAATAATCAAACAAAACAAAATCATCCATCAACCCATTATTAACCACAACAATAACTCAACCCCTTTAACAAACCACTCAAAAATCAACCCCCACCCCCACCCATCTTAACCCCCACCCTTTTATCTCACATTTTAACGCCTCATTTACTTATCACAAACCCCACCCCCATCAATTTCATAGAGGAAAGAGCAATTTCAACCCATTAATCACCTCAATACCCCCATTTTTCAAAAAAGGGGTGTGTAAATCACATTAAATCACATTAAATCATATTGAATCAACAAAAAAATTAATTTTCACAAAATTTTGCATCAATACCCACACATTTTATCCCCCACTCTCTACCCCCACCCCCTGAAACATTAATCTGAGTTTGCATCCCCAAGCACAGTTCTGGTGATTGGATACAGTGAACACATGGGTCCCATTGTAATTTGCTTGCAATGTCAACAGTGGTAAGAAACTGCGGAACTTAAGCGTTCTCAAATCCTGACCGGTCGGTTTTCTCCAGGAAATAATGGAGTTGGCATTGTTTTGGTTGTTTTTTTGGTTTTTTGGGTTTGGTTTGTATATGGTTGGGATTTTTTTGGGGTTTTGTCAGGGAATTGTGGGGGTTTTGGGTGTTTTATTGATTTTTGTTATTAGTTTTCATGAGGGGATTAATATTCTAATGTTTTTTTTTTGTTTTTTTTATTATTTATTATTTATTTGGTGGTGGAGGAGTGTAATTGGGTTTTGGAGGTTGTTGTTGGATGTGTAAATGTGTTGTGTAAAATGGTGGTTTGTTTGAAATGAGTGGGGAAGTGTTGAAATTGATTGTTTTAAGTGTGAAAATGGGTGAAATTGATTGTTGTTGAAAGGTGTAAAAACTGTAAAATTCATTCAAAAAAAGTGAAAATTTTCAAAAATGCATTGTTTAACACTGTAAAATTGATTAAATTCACTGTTTGTCAATGTAAAACTACCAAAATCAATTGTTCAACAATGTAAAACATGTAAATTCATTACTTAACAGTGTAAAATGGCCATAAAGGATTGTTTTAAAGCAACAAATTGCTAAATTTAATTGTTAAATATCACAAAATGACTGAAATTTATTGTTCAAAAATAAAAAATCAATAAAATCCATTCTTTATAAGCAAAAAAAAACTAATAAAATCCATTGTTTATAAGCATAAAATCAATAAAATTCACTAAAACTCAATATTTTAGATAAAAAATTAATAAAATTCATTCTCTACAACCAAAAAACACACAAAACCATTGTTTATAACCACAAAACCAACAAAACTCATCATCTACATCCAAAAAATTAACAAAATCCATTATTTCCAACAAACCAAAACACACAAAAAAAAAAAAAAAAAAAAAAAAAAAATGAAACCTCACGTGATTGGTCACCCATATGCAGAGAAAGGGAGGAAAATAATAAAAGAAAACAATTTTAGGATTCCTTTCTCTTACGTTTCGTTTTCAAACAAGATCAAATTCGAGCGAGTGGACAGAAAAATGCATCGTTGTACAAATACATTTTTCATTCTTCCACTAAAAGGAAAATAGAAGAAAAAAAAAATTGTTTTCTCTTTGCTTTTAAAGTAGCTAAATTTTATATACTTGGCAGGCGGCCATTTTTGCTTGTATAAATATTTTTGTAAAATTCTTATCGTATACTTTAATCATTGCAGTTGATCGGTTTCGTGATGAGGGAATTGAAATTGTAATTTTTGTTGTTGTTTTTAAGCCTTTAAGTACTAGTTTTCAGTATTTATGGATTCAAGTAGTTACATTTTAATATTTAAGCCTTTAATTACTAATATTTGTGACATTAACCCTTTAAACACAACATTTTCGAATATTTAACCCTAAATTTTCACAATTTAAGCCTTTAAACACAAAAATCTCCAAAATTTAACCCTTTAAACACAAAAATCTCCAAAATTTAACCCTTTAAACACAAAAATCTCCAAAATTTAACCCTTTACACACCAAATTTTCAATTTTCACAATTTTCAGTTAAAAAAAAAAAAAAATTTTTATTCAAAAAAATTTATTTTTCTTTAAAAAAAAAAAAAATTCAAAACTCCATTTTAGCGCTCGCAACACATGCTCGTAACTTCATTACGCCCCAAGCTGACACCGCGCACGCGCACTCGGCCCCCGTCCCGCATTCGGCGCCCCGAAAGCCGAGCCCGACATTCATCACGGTCTGGGGACCGATCGACTCGGGCGACAAGCGCTTATTGGATGCGCAGCGTTAGGCCTAATCATCGACGTCGATGCGATGCAGGCAAGCCGTTTTCATGCACAAGACGCCTTGGGAAAAATTAATCTTACACTATCCGCGACCCCGGCTATGATCTAAGACCCGTTGCCATGGTGATGGTCATAAAAGGACGGGGGGTGAACATGCTTTTGCTGTTTATGACAGCACATTTTATATATATCTGTGTTTTTAAGGAAATATTATGTATACAACATGGTGTGATGTAATTTACAGCCAAATCCCGGCCATCGATTTGAGTGATATTAAAATTACATAAATTAAATTTAAATTTATCGTTAAATTTAGAAAATTACATGTAAAAATGTCGAAAATGCATGAAATAGTACAAAATTAGAACTGAAATGCATGAAATCACATTAATAATGTCGAAAATGTATTAAATCACATCAGCCATTTCAAAATAAGCCTAACGATCAAAACTTTACGTTAAGACCTACCACGTCTCTCTTTTTCGTGTCCCTCCCGCGCCGACATCTTTCCACGTCCATCTCATCGCCGATTCCACCCTCAAAACCGAAATTCGCGTCAATCATCGACGAATCGAGTCCCGAACGAACTTAGATTGTCACCAAAATGGCGTCTCCCTCAACTCCAGTCGAACCCTCGCTACGCACAGACCAACACCCCGCACAAACCAAACCCAAAACCCAAATAAAAAAAAAATAAAAAAATAAAAATAACCCTTTCCCCCCTCCCAAAAACAAACAAAAAAAAAACAATAATACTCCACCACCCCCCACACTACCCACAGACCGATACTCTCGTCCAAACTTCCTCGCCCAATCAAAATCAACCATAAAAACCAACAAAAACCAAAAAAAAAAAAAAAAAAAACTTTTTCTTAGACAAACCAGTAAATACAATTCTCTATTTACACAAAAAGAAAAATGTCTTGTTTGATAATGTTTGTCAATACATTTAAGTAACTCCAGTGTAATGGAACGAACAAACTCACTTTTAAGCCTAAAAATTGACCAAATAACTGCTTATATCTTTTATTCCTGCAGACAGCTCGTCCATATTCCCTTTTATTCTTCTTCTACTTCCCCAACTGCTGATTCGACTCAAATTTTTTTTTCTACATACATTTTTTTAACCTTTCTCTCCAATGGTCCCCCCTTCTTTCCTTTCTTACATTTTACTGGACATAGCACATTTCTGACTTGCAGAAAATCGATTCGAAAAATATTCTTCCTGATTTCTTGCACACATTTTTCAAAGGGAAAAAAGTATATATAAAGTATGTATTTTTTATTTTTTCAAATTTTTTTTTTCCAGAAATTTTTTTTTATTTTCTTAAAAGAAAGTTTTACCAATGATAAATTTTTTGTATTTAGAGAAGGGAAAAATGGTTTTAGTTGCCGCGAGCAAACTGCGGAGCACATGTTTTCAATCAAATTTTCAGTCGGAGGAATTATTAAAGATTGTGTTTAAAGGGGTTGGTGAGGGGGGGGAGGGGTGGGAAATTGAGATTGGTTGTTTGGTTTTGCGGGTGCGTTTAATAATTTGTTATAATTCAAAAATTGATATTCGATGTCGGTTCTTTCGATCATTGCGAATGATCGGAAGAATTTGTTTAACTAATTTTCCACGCACTCACTTCACTATTAATTGAATAAATTGTTGAATTAAATGAATAAATTAATTGTTGGACTAATTTCATGACTGAATTGTCCACTCAACCTAAAACTTCAATCAATAACATCAAATTCCAGTCACATCTACCAACCAAAATCAATACCAAACCAAAAAATGAAAAATTAACTAAAATTTCACATTTGAAATTGAAAATTGAAAATTCAAAAACCAAACCCTCCATGCATCAACATAAGCAGCTTTTTCCAATTGGTTTCTCATACCCCATCCCAGCACACCATGACCATGTGACTGGATTTATCCAATAATTTCTCTACCATTCAAGCTGTCATGTCTGAAAGCTAGGTATAAGAAGCATGTATCATGTTAGCATATGGCATTCAATCATTTCCCCATTTATCTTTGCCACACCAAATTCCATCACACTTTTTCAATTCCCCCCTTTTACCCCCACACCTCAGAACCACTTTATACCCCCCTTTTCACACATTTAAGCCTTTTTTCAGACATAACCCAATCAAAATCCCCCTTTTTTCAATGGAGGGGGATCATCTGCAACCCCCTTCTCTTGTATAACAACCCCTAACCCATGCACCCCATTAGTCACTATGAGCACATGTATGCAAACCAATTATATGCTCATTCAAAACCCACCCACTCAAATTGACCCTATGCAAATGTTTAGGAGGTGAGGAATTCACACCCCATTAAATTTAAAATTCAAAATTAAAAAGAGAGGGGTTAAAATACCCAAAGGGAGGGGGTTAAAAGGGGGTTTAAAAATTCAGAGTGATAAATCATGTGAATTTTGGACTGATTCTAAGTCAGTGATTTGGAGTTAATTTTTTAATATCTCTGTTGGGTGGGGGTTAATATGAGTGGGTTTTTTGGGGGAGGTTATTTTATGGTAGAGGGGGTGTGGGTAGATGTGATTTTTGTGTTTTTTGTTGTTGTTGTTGGGGTTGAAGGTTTTGGTGATTTTGAGGGGTTTGGGGTGGGTTTTGTCAATTTTTACTGATTTTTGGGTGTTTTATACAGATTTATGTAATTTTCTACTGATTTTTAGTAATTTTCTATTGATTTTTGGTATTTTTTACTAAAATTTGTACTTTTTGCATTAAATATTGTTAATTTTCACTGATTTTTATCTCAATTTGTTAATCATTTTATATCAGGTCACTTTAACCTTGATTTCCCATTCTATTTATTTTTTATTTAGTAAAAAAAATGGCCTCCCAGTGGGAAATGCACCATTGAGGAAAAGAGACAAAAAAGGGGATGGGGATGTTTGTGTGTGTAAAGTTTAAAAAAAGAGGGGATAAGGGGAGGATAAGCCAGAGGTGAAGGAAGTGACAATTTTAAATTGTACACTCCCATTGGGTATGTCCACTTACCCTCACATGGTATCATTGTTTGATTGCAATTTTGGAGATTTAATTGCTATAATTGAAGTTGTGCTTTGGATTTTGGATGGGAAAATTTAAAAAAATTAATATTTTTTCATTGATTTTAAATAACTAAAGGTTTTCCTGTTGTTTTGAATGAATATTGTAGATTTTCAGTGATTATTTGAAGGATAATTGAAAATTATCAATGATTTATCATCAATTTTCATTGATATTTCTGTTTTTGTATTGATTATCATTAATTTTTATTGATTTCTGTTATTTTTGTATCATTCATCATCAATAATCATTGATTTTTCTGTTTTCTGTATTGATTATTACAAATATCTATTGATTTTTGTTATTTTTGTAAAAATTATCATCAATTTTAATTTATTTTTTACAAAAAACTCACCAAACTCTCAAATTTCCATCCACAATCTCATTATCCCCCACATTTCTACCCAAAAACACATTTCTTAATTACTTCATCACCCATTTTTATATTCCTTATATAAATCATCACTTTATTACATTTATTCCATCCAGAAAAAAATAAAAAATAAAAAAATAAAATTTATTGGTGTTTCCCTCCCTATAAAATCCCAGCTTACAAATTCCCATCTGAAGCCAGGCACAGAGACCCATCAATGACTCAATTAGAAACCCCCTACCCTCACCCTGCTCCCAAAAACCCCTCTTAGGCATGGTTCAAAAAATTGCAATTGTATGTCAATCAAAGAAGAGAAATAAAAGGGGAAAAAATGTTTAACAGGAAGTCAAAAGACAATTTAATAAAATACAATTACAATCATGTAACTAATACTTTTAATGTCAAATCCACCTGTCTAAATATTAAGACAAAAAAATTCAAAATGTCAACCAAAACAACATTGAATTCTCTATTTGACCCCAAAATTTCAAAATTTCATTCACGCACAGAAAGTACGAAAACACAAAATTCGGTCACGCGTCACGGTTTAATACAAAGAGATCCAAAAACGGTAAAAAAACGGCGATAGTAACGGTACGATCGTACGATAAACAAGATCATACTTCACAAGATCATTTCTAAAGTATTGCCGCACATTTTACGTGAAGAAATAATTAACTATTAATTTTAATTAAAAAAATAAACGTTACCGCGTTCTGTTTTCGCAAGACAAAAAAAGTAATAAATTTATAAATAAATAAATAATTAAATATCATAAATTACACCGCATCATTTTAAATTCTAAACACTCAATTAACCAACAACATTATACTAACAGGTGACCATATCCCATCCTAATAAATTATCAAAATCCCTGTAATTACCACCATTATTTATTCAAGATTAAATTTATCTCAATTTATGGACCTTAAGATAATAATATCCCATAATTTGTGTCAAACTAACCCTATAACAATTAAAAAACACCCAAAATCTCTATCCCTATTTTTACCATTTTTTCATCTAATTACCCCATTATCAGTTAATTGAAAAATAAATTACAAAAAATTAATTTAATTACCAACTAATTTTAATGATTTTAATGAAATTATTAACTCCATCGATGACTATCTGCCAGATATGGCCTCAAAATAACTGAAATTGATTACACACAATGTGTTATTCACCTTAAAAAAAAACTTAACCCTAATTTACCTTAACCTTAAACTGACACAAGTCATACCACAGACTATTAATTAAAATGCAAGGTCTGGCTCAAGGTTGTCTGACTGACTTTTAAATAAATTAAAAGCAAATAAAAAAATCATCTTCACGGCTCATGAAACCGGACAAGGATATTTCTCACGAAAAACAAGAACAATAACATGGAAAAAATCTCTAGATCCAAGATATGCAGAGAAAATATAAAAAAAAATTAAAAAAATTAATTTTTTAAAAAAATTTTAATTTTTCAAAATTTTGAATAATTCATCAACCACTTCCTGTGAGGTGATGAAACAATAAAAATGGCCACCTGTCAATTTTTTAAATAATTTTTTTTATGTTGCCATATGTGTATAAACAGAAATTTATGTTGGAAAATGAGACACAAATTTTGATAAATGATTATTATCCAACAGACCAACTGCCAACTGCCAACTGCCAGCAACTGGCACCCAAGAAACAGCAAGTCAAAGAACTATCATGGAGGGTTGGGTGCAGGGAAAGAGAAAGTGGGAGGTGAGTGGTCATTCCATCAATCATAACAGCTGTCACAAGCTCCTGCCATCTCCATACAATCAGAGTGTGGATTACTACAAGGGTGCCACGTTTTTGAAACAAATGTAAATGTCATGCTGTTTTCCTATGTCAAAATGGGACCAATAAATCCCCTCCATCTTTTTTCTTTCACCCTCCCTAAACCTAATTCAAAATAAAGGAAAAAGAGAAAGTGAGAAAAAAATTTTTCACAAAGACCCATTAGTGTGGCATTTTCACTTTTCTCGAAAAAATATATTTAACTGATAAGAAATTTTTTTTTTTTTTTTTTTTTTTTTGGTGATACAAGATGGAGGATAATGATTTTTGTTTGCCAAGAAGTTGTTGTTATCAGGTTGGTGATTTGTTTTGTGTTTGAAGTGGGTTTATTGTGTTGTAGTGGGAGATGGGATGTTTCCGGTCGCCATTTTGGGCATGGGACGTGTAAGGATTTATATATTTTTATATTTGGTATTTGGTATTAATTATTTTCTCAGTCTCATTAATTAATAGGGAAAAATAGGTTTACAAAAACTTAGGGAATTAAATTTATCGTAAAAATTTAATTTACATTACATTTAAGTTCACGAACGCTCGAAAAGCCGCAACTTACAAAATTTATAAAATCCATTGTAATTATACACAACATTACAAAACAACCCACCTAAATCCAAATCCAAAAATAATAAAAAAAATAATAAAAAATAAAATTCCAAAAAAAAAAAAAAAAAAAACTAGGAAAACACCAAGTCATCCACATACAATATGCTCGCACAGAATGGAATAAAACATGAAAAGAAGAACTTTTCGTTGGGGATGGGCAAAGCTCATAGATTTGGCTGCTGCTTTTGCTATTTGCTGCTCAGGTGAGCCTGGAGGATGGCAGATGACCTAAGAGCACATCAGTTGGCTGCGTGCCAAGCCAGTAAGCATCAGCTACCGAGATGAGAGAAGAAGCCACTCCACTCCACCCTACTCTACAATGACAGCCAGAGACGCATCTTTGGGGCTCGGAGCGGTCAGATAGCGAAGCAAGCCAACGGCTAGCCTCGACAACCAACAATCCCTCCCTTGGCATCAAGGGTCGTCTCCATCTCTTTTCCTATTCCGTTGCCTTCAAATCCCAAAGGGATGATAGCATGAGAATGCCTCGAGATGATGAAAAAAAAATACTTCAAAGTCTAGTGTGCTGGGATCAAAGTCGTTCGCAAAGTCTGTTTTTCTGGCTGAGAGACATTTTTTATATTCTAATTGGGTTGTGACCCAAATAATTTTGGGGGGTTGATGGGGTTGGGTTTTGAGTCATTTGGTTTGTGGTTTTTTTTTTTGTTTTTTTTTGTGTGGCCCAAATTGCTCATTTTGGGTTAAAATTAGTTTATGAGTCACAAATTGTGACTCATTTCTTTTCAGTTGGTTTGTTATTGTATTTTTGAGTCAGTTAATTTGAGTGGTGGCCCAAATTGCTCATTGTGTATGTTAATTAACTAAAAATGTAATGAATAAATTGATTTTGGTGCATTTGTGACTCAATTCCATTCAGTTTTTGTATTTTTTAGTCAGATTTGATTTAAATGCGGCCCAAATTGCACATTATGAATTAAAATTAACAAATTAACAAATTAACAAAATTAACAAACACACCCTAACCTAAACCCTTAACCCCTTCCCCCCACCAATCAATACCCCACTTACACCACCACCTCAAAAATAAATAAAAAAAACACAAAAACAACAAACCTACAACACAACCACACTATAATTTCACAAAAAATAATAACAATCATCACCCCAACCCCCACACCCCCACCCCCCCACAACAGTTAAATAACCATTATATAAACTCGACTACAAACTTCAAAAACCCATTTATATCTTTAAAAAAAAAAACAAAAAAAAAAAACACCCACAACACACCACACTTGTCATTTTACTGTCACGTCAATTCCCTTTAAACAATAATAACACAACAAAACAACAAACCCCCACCCCCATCCCCCTCGAAAAAAAAATCCAATAAAACTTGCCCATTTATTATTCAACCACATAAATATTACATCTCTCCAAAGCTCAACCCTATCAAACCCTGTGATTGGTGCGCGCGACGCACCTACCCACGGCTTATTATGCACGCGGCGCATAAGCGACGGAAGGGATGGGTGGATGCGGGAAAATCGAAGCCGAGCGCCGCGTGCCCAATCGCAAAACGCGTACTCTCCTCCCATAAAAATGTCAACGTGCAATATTGGTCGACATGCATAATCTCGCTCTTCAGCATAATGGCAGCCATTTTTTTTACTGCACTTTCATCTGGAATGAAGTAAAATAAAAATTTTTTTTTTTTTTTTTTTTTTTTGGTGTAGTGGGTAAAGATGGATGGGGTACTCGCTCGCTGCTCTCCGAACGTTTTGGTTTTATCTCTACGGTGGGAGTTTGGAACATTGAAGGTGATTTATAAGCGGGAATAAATGGAATGGTAGAAAAAAATTACCCCCACTAAAATAAAAATAAAAAAAGGAAAATGGTTGAATGTATGTGACCGAATGGAAAATGCTAAGAAAATGTATTATAATTTCTATCACGCTTCATAACGCAACACTCCAAGGGTCCCCCCTTTGGGATACTCCACAATCCAATAATTGTGGAAGTTTTCGCTTTTGAGTTAAAAATTCATCGGGTTACTTCTTTTACCCCCTGTTTAATACCCCTACCCCCATAAATTTATTTATTTATTTCTGTTTTATTGGATTAGTGAAATTAGCACTTTAAAGTTGGATTAAGGGTATTTTTAATTTATAACCTCCATGATTTACCCCCATTTTATTACCCCCATGTTCTAAGTTAATTTTTTTTTAGTTGGGTAATTTCAGTCCAGCTATTTTCAATTTTTTTCTTTGGTTTTATAGTTCATTTTGTTTTTAAACCCCAATTAACATATTTACCCCCACTTTACTACCCACACTCAAGACATTAATGACTTTCATCCATTTTTTTAAAATTAAATTAAATTCCTTTACATAAAAAATATTTTTAAACTTCACTTTATTCCATAACCCCCACTTATTTACCCCTACACATCTACCCCCACAACCCTAACCCCCAATTCCCACCAAAAACCACCAACCACTCAACCCAATCCTTCATCACCCCACAAAACCCCTACAAACCCAACCCCCCATTAAAAACTGGGGGTAAAAAAAAAAAAAAAAATTCTTACCATTCTTAAATTTAAAAAAAATCCTCTTGCAGAACCTCCATTTATTCCCAACTCCCATCCCTCCTCTGCACTGGACACAGCCCTGGACACATCCCATCATCCCCCTCTATGGTCCAAGCATAATTGCTTGTTCGACTGGCCGTGCCTATTTGGCCATGACCTATGGAGCAGCCAGAGTATCAAAATGGCCTCACCCACGGCACAGACGACCCGAGAACCCACTACCTCCACCCCCCCCGTCCGACTTGACTGACCAACTCTCCCCTAACCATCAACGGTCAGTAATGCACTCTAGCCTCGACTCGGGGGTCTTAAGAAACCAAAAAAAAAAAAAAAAAATCCAAATCTCTAACAAAATATTATCCAAAACCCCCACACCAAATTGGACCTCGTTAAACTCAAACTGACCACTGTCCACTACATCAAACCTGCTTATCTTTAAATCATGAAAGATCCTTCATCAATCGTCTCTGACCAAATCCTTACAAGGAAGCTTAGTACCTCAAACACCTCACCTTGTCAATAACCCCCACACCCACCAAAAGTGTCTTTACCCCTCCAAATTAATGACCATCACTCATAACACACACACACTTCTTTTATCTAAGCTTGTACAGATGTTGCCAACATGGCACAAATTTTATATCATCTCATTACAGGGGGGGTGGGGGTATTTGCAAGTGTTGGGGATTAAAATTTGAATTTCAATCACTAAACTTGATGTTGTGTAACAAGCTTATTACCTCTACCACCACTCACGAAAAACACTACAAATTCAGACATAAAATTTAATAACCAACAGCCATATACCCCCATAATGCAATACCCCCACCCATAAAAAGAAATGTTTATTTACAATTTTTATACACCTATCCTAAATTTTAAACCAAACTTCAATTTTAAATTCAGGAGTGAGGTGGGGGTAAATTGAAAAGTGGGGGTAAATATTTACCCCCACTTTTGAACAACAACTTTTCAAGAAATCATTTAAAAAGAAGAAGAAAAAAATAAATTGAAATGTTCATTCATACATGAAATTTAAGTAGGGGCAATAAAAAGTGGGGGTATTAAATTTTTCCATCTCCAGAGAAGCACTATTTTACTCCTGCTTCAATTCTTTGAAGCTGTGATAAAATTTAAAAAAAGAAAGTAAAGTGAAAGGTGCATTCATTCATGGAATTAAAGAGGGGGTTGTGAAGGTGGGGGTATAGGATTTTTCCCTCCTCGCTGAGCATCAGATCTGAGTAGTCGTTTCTTTCATCCATTGGCTTGATTGATTGGCAATCGATTTAAGGGGCGGAGGAGACGGAAGATGAAGGAGAAGACACTGGAGAATTGCTTTGTTTAAAGCCACCTTTGTGGGTAAATAAGTGGGGAATAAAAAATACACACATACATATATATTATGGATTTTATAAGGGAGGGTTAAGGGTAAGGTTCAACCAACCAGCTGCCGCCCCAACTTCATTCTCTTGACCAGTGTGAATAGCCAAGTCCACTGAATAGGGCAGTGGGCAGTGATGGTTCCCGGATGCTGCCACTACAGGTCTACCCCCCCTCCATCTTTCCATCTCCCTTCAAGAGAAAGTCTGTAAACAATGGCTGGCCACTCTGATTTATATGCACTGGCCCACAGAGTCATGGCTGGTCCTCGTATTTTGTGGCTGAAAAAATATCTGCTTCACCCTCACCAATTCCTGGGTGCAACAGACATTTTAATTCACCATGGGAAATTGAGAGAAATGGCAGCTGATGGCCAACGCACATAAACTATCTTTTTTAGCCCTTGTCTTTGTATGTATACTCGATAGCATCGCCGACCCCCGTATTAGTTGAATGTATATTCTTTAATTCCTCGATAGTATAGCGGTTAGTATCGCCAGCGAAACAGCGATAGTTTTATTCCTCTAAATTATAGCGATTACTCCACTAAATATATTTAATCATTGATGGTATAGCAGTTAGTTAACTTCTGTATATAATTTTTAATTCCTCGATAGTTTAGCGGTTAGTATTGCCGGCAAACGACGATAGCTTCCCCGTATCAATTAAATATATTATTTTATTCCTCGATAGTATAGTAGTTAGTATCTCTCGCGTGACGTCTATAAACTTGTTTTATTTTTAGTTTATCAATTAATATCGCCAGAAAAACGGCGATAGTGTCCCCGTATCATAAAAATGTAGTTTTTTCCTCGATAGTATAGTGGTTAGCATCTCCGCTAAATATATTTAATCTTCGATAGTATAGTAGTTGATATCTCTCGCGTAACGTCGGTAAACTTGTTTTATCTTTCGATAGTAGTGATTAGTATCGCCGTCGTTTGATTAATACGATCGATAACATTTTATTAATATTTTTTGTGTTTTTGGTCAACGTTTAACCGTTTTTAGCGTTGTATACCGAAAAGAATAAGATGTCTTTGGGCGAAATTGAAACAAAACAAGTGTGAATATCAAATTATTTACAATTCCCTCAACTTGTCTCCTGCTGATTGAACCCAATGAAGCTGATTCACCCAGTCTAAAAGAGGGGGAGAATGAGAGGAGAGGTACTGTCAATTTCCAATTCCACACCCACCCCCTGCATCCTCCAATACACTTAGCTCAACCCTCAATAAATTAGAATTATTTACACAATTGACATGGATAACATGCTGAGCTGAAAAAATTCCAATAACTTTAAAATTTCTCCACACAAAAACATTTTTAAACCATTTCTACAACTATTATTATTTACCCACACCCCCTCCCCCCAAAAGAGGAATAATAAAGCAGTAGTACACAAATTTAATAGCAAAGTACTGGTCACTCTCCTTCACCAACATCTGCTGACCAATGGACAATACCTCCCTCTGTTTGGCCAGTGGCCAGGGTCACAGCCCTGAGAAGCACCTGGCCACCATATTATCCCTGTGGACAATACCCACCCCCAAAACCCCCACCCCCCTTCTTAATTCACCCTCCCATATCCAGCACACCCCAAAAATAATAATAAAGTAAATAAATAATTTTTTCTAAAAGAATTTCTAAAAAAAAGAAAAAAATTCCTGTGCAGATGTTTGTGATAAAATCTTAATAAAATTCAACCCCCACAACCCCCCTTTTGCAAACTTGTCCCTTTTTATTTTATGAGAAAAGAGAAACAAGAAATTTAGTTATACACATGATAAATAATGTAGGGGTGAGTCATCTGGCCACTACTAGTGGACACAAATGGCCTATGGCCATGTTAGTTTGCTGCTGGACACAGAACAAGACCATTTTGAATGGCGTTGCCAATGGATGTCCACTACCATTTGTCTGATTGAGATGGGAGGAGAAAGGAAAAGTCTTTTCCTTTATGCATGCCCACTTAGAGTTTCTTCTTCTAGCTCTGTCCACTGAAATGTCTCAATGTATGTGGTGGATAAGGATGAAAGACATGTCCATTCTTGCTCTGGCTAAAGAGGAACATTGTCTGGTTCCATTAAGCTGTTTGACCAATGTAATGGTGGACATGTTGAAATTAAAGTTGGGTGACTCAATCAATTTTGTTTAAGCTAATTCTCCAATTAATGAATTGCAAGTCTTCGGCTTCGATCTTTGCGGAACGTGCGGGTTTTGTTCGAACCGGATCGATGTGGACCGTTTGGTTGCAGGAGGTGTAACTTTTGGAAATTGATCTTGTTCCTGGAAACTCCTACTATGACTGCAAACAAATGATTCATGGTAGGCTTCTGCTCTGCAATTGCGTATTGGAAATTGTTGATTGATAGAAGTATGTATTCAGTAGTTTTGTATTGATGAATGTACACTGTTATTTCAATAATGACATCTGTGGCTGTGTTACGAGTTTCTTGCGAAAGCTTTTCGGTCTAGTGAACTCTGGTTGGTTGTTGTATTGTGACAAAGACTAGGTTGTCTTGGTGTTTTCTGCTATCTTGTTGGTTGTTTTTTAAACAATGATTGCTGGATTTATTGTATATGCCATTGTGATTTCAATAATGACAATGTTATACTGTATACTCTGCATGCTTTTTACTATCAAATCCATCACAATCACAATGAAATTTCAACAACAAGAGCCATTTTGTGTTATTGCAATTCTTTCGATGCTTTTCGTCGACTCCGCTATTCTAGCGAAACTCCAACGAAAACTAATAAATCACCAAGAGATCAAAAACAATGACTATAACAATGCAAAACTACAAGCAGCATACCTTTTACTAACAATAACAACAATTACAATGATATACCAATGTTTCTAACCTTTTGAATCAACTCCTCAATTCTATCGAAAGACCGGGTAACAAAATAAACTTCGCTTTTGACGGTAATCCTATATAATCATCACTCAGAAGCAATTGATAAACCAGCTCTAAAAATTTAAAGCATTTACTTCAAAAATATGTTTATTCATATGGATTTACTTTGAGAGCTATTACTTTCTTCGACTCCGTAGTTCCATCGAAAACCCTCCACCGACAAATCACTTACACATCAAAAATCACCAACTCTTTCTCCAGTCACATCTGACACCCATATCCAATGCCAATTTACCCCTACTTCATTAAACCCAAGACTAAATACAGTTGCCAACTCCACCCTCCAGTGAAGAAAAAAAAGAAATCCTAAAGCTGACAGCCATGCACAAGTTGAGAAATGAAATCTCTATTATCAGAGACCTTTTTTACTTTGATAACCCCCCCTCCTGGCCCTGTGACCCCTCCCTTGCAAACAGGGTAAAAGAAAACCTTAGTGGACCCTGAAAACTATATGGGATGAGATTGTCAATATGGGATGGAGGTCCAGAAAGTCTTTGTTGAGAGTGGGAGTTGGGTGTTTACTTGGGACAGAGGGTCCTGCAAGATGCATATGCAGTTCTTGTTGTGGACAGAGGCCCACCAATGCTGGCCAGTGCCCAGTGAATGACAAGGAGGGGGTGTTCCACGTGGCCCTTTTGTCTACCCTCAGTTTGACTCACCCAGCTGGCCTGAGACAGTGGCCACCTCTACTTTTCTATGAGTTGACCAGAGGATGTGGATTGGACTCAGTTGGTGCTGAGGTTGGATTTTATTTTGGTTATTTTTTCTTTGGTTTTTGGACATTTTTTGGAAATGGATGTTTGAGGATTTTTGGATGTCTTTTTGCAAGTGGACAGTGGTCAAAGGTAAGTGGAGTTAATCATTGGTCATGTGGTTTCCTGAGGTTTGGGGTTAGGAATGTATTTTTGGGGGATGGGTTGAGGTCGGAGATGTTGGGGGGTTTTAGTGACAACTTGTTGGTTTAGGGGGGAATTGGGGGTTTTGCAAATATTGGAATGTTTTTGTGGATTTTAATGCATTTTTTCAATATTTTTGTTGAGGAGTTCCATGCAACTGAGCACAAAATTGAAATTTTAGGGAAATTTTCAAAGCATTTTTCCAATTTCTTATAAACTTCCAAAAAAATTCAACAAAATTTGAAGTAAATTTCATGCAATTCTGCAAAATCTCTTCAGAATTTCAAAAATTTGAGCAAAAAACCCAAACATAAACCAAACTTTCCAACAACTTTCCACAATTCTTTTAAAATCCTTCACCATCACAACACAATCCCCCCAAAAAACTAAAATCATCCCATAAAACTGTCAACTGTCAAAACAATAACAACTCCACATCCTTTAACTCACTTCTCCCAAGAAAAAAAAAATCAAAAAAACCTAATCCCTTAAACCTTTCCACCATTAAAATTCCCAACTCCTTTCATGACAACTTCATAAACACAGAAAAAAATTCAAAAAAAAAATATTTGTCGAGTTGCAATAAATCGAGCAAAGTAACAGGTTTTGTCCTGGAGGGAGTCGTTGTATAAACTAAGTGCAACTAATTTTTAAAGCTTGAAAAACTTGTTGCAGCCACGCAGTAGGAGGTTCGCAAAGTATATTATCCGCTGGCACTTTTCTGACAAGTCTCGTCCTTATCAATTGCGAGTTAATTTGCCAATCAAAGCCAGTCTGACACGTCTAATACACTTCCTCCGACGACGTGGCGGAATCGTTTTTCCTCGCGTTTTATTTGTATTTTGTGAAACTTTTGGTATTGTTATCATTTTGTTGATTTGTGGTTATTTTAGATATTGTGACAGGTCGCGTTGAATCAATCTTCGATTTTGTTTTTACGGTAATATTGTCGCAATTATTGACGAACCAAATGGTCGCTTGGAGAAAATATTGATCATTTTTAAGTCATTTTTAGAACTTTCATTTTTATTTTTAAGTGAAATTATTAAATGACCTTTTGGTCAGTTGATGAAATTTGGACTGATGAGTTTCCATGTAATTTTGGACCTGAAAGCACTGAATTTGTTTTTTCTCAATATTTTTCTGTGTTTCTGGAGTGGAATTTGAGTTTTATTGATGTGTTTTCTCTGTTTTTGGAGGAAAATATTGAGTTTTATTGACAGTTTTCTCTATTTTTGGATTAAAAATTGAGTTTTATTGAGGTTTTTCTCTGTTTTTGAAGTCAAAATTAAGTTTTATTCCAGTTTTTCTTTCTTTTTTTCAACCAAAAACCAAGTTTTATTTACTTTTCTACCTTTCTGACCCCAAAAATCAACCATTTTATTACTTTTACCCTTCCCCCTTCATTAACCCCACATCTCTAGTCCCTACTCTCTCAAAAAATTTAAAAAAACCAAAACTACACACCCCTTCACTCACCCCCACATTCCTTCCTCCAATACCCCCTGAAAAAAAGGTGTAAAAAAATTCACAGGGCGGCTTTACTTATCAAAAGATTTGTCAGGCTTGTTTTACAAGCAATTAACTCTTCTTTGTAGTGACATGAATTTTAAAAAACCCACAAGGGTCCCCCCTTCTCTCCTACCAGTCAAACCCGACTCCACTTTTAAAAAAATTATAATTCATGCACCCACACCATTTCAACTCCACATTTGCAGCCACCCATCAAATTTTGACAAATTATCTCAACATTTTCATAAAAATCACAAAAATTTACAATAATTAAATTCGTCGTAACGTACGCACGCTTTCCGGTAAATTTTATAAATACTTCATTTACACACACCTTTACATGATGAAAAAATAAACTTTACGCAACGCATTTACACCGCATTTACAATTTATTTATAACTAGCTAATTACCCCGGCTTCGCTCAGGATTCAAAAAATATTTATATTTCCGAAATAATTGGAAATAGAATCTTTACGCACAACATTTATAATATATTTAATTTTACTTTAATTATTGTAAATTTTTGTAAATTTATTGTTCTTGCAATGTGACCGATGCACAAGTTCGATAACAAGTTGAGTTCTGTAATAGTCGAGCTTCAATCAACACTAATGAAGCTACTTAGACATCAGTGAAGCCCACTGGACACACAGACACAGTCAACAACACATCATTAGCACAAATTCTATTGTTTCCTGCCATGTCTATGTACATTTATGGGGGAAGATGTATGGTGTAAGTGTTGGAAAGGTTATTGCATTTCTAGTTATCATTGTGTTTACATTAGAGTGGGTTTTAGTCATGTTTTTTGTGCAGTGAGTTATTGGTATTGAGTTTTCTGTTTATTAATGAGTTTTCTTGTAATTTTTATTCTTTCTGTCAGGGTTGTTGATTGTTATAGACATTTTAGACATTAAATCAATGTGTTGATTTAATAGCTGTTAATGTTTGAGGTTTTGTTGGTTTAAAGTGGTGGTGAATTCAGTTTGTGTGTTTTAAGGTCTAGAGTGTCTGGAATTTGGGTGTGATTGATTTTAGACATTTTAGACACTTGTTTAGACATATTTTTCAATATATAATGAGGTTTTTATTTGTTAATTGTTGATAAACATATATTTTAAGGTCATAAATTCACTTTCCACATATTGTATGGTCTAAAATGTCTATAATTTGAGTCTAACACACCTTTACACACTTCATAGACTCATTTACCCACCTTTCACATCACAAAATCAACCTTTTATTGATTAAAATCATCAACAAACTCACACAACCCACATTCCAAGGTCTAAAACACCCAAAACCAACCATAAAACACCCACAAAACAACCCAAAACCCCCCCAAAAAATTTACCCCCACAAACCCATTTACCCCCACCCCAAAAAAAATCAAAATCCCAAAAAAGTAAAAAAAAAAAAAAAAAAAACCAAAACCCCCACATCTCCAATACCCCTCTACACCCATCCAATAGCACTCGGCAAATCCAATCACAAGGCAGCTTTTTCCCATGCATTGAGGAATCCTTTCTTCCAGCATAATATCAAATCGGTTTTACGTATTGGAGCTCCGACAGAGCATTAGCAATGCTTTCTACCCCTCGCCACTTCTTCTTCGGCGAACCTCTGGATGAAAAAAACCCCCAGTTCGATATTATAGATCGAGGGCGTGCACTTGATTGATATGCGCCTCGGTCCCTTATTTTTCCACATATAAAATCCGCCCACAGAAAAAGGGAAAAATAAAAGAAGGAATAAATAAATAAAGCCAAGCGGTGTTTACTCATGCTAAGGATATAGGTTGTTGGTTCATGTAATTAAGTTGGGCTTTTTCGAGGTTTTAGAGGCTGGTTTTGTTGTTTTTTGGGTTTTCGTGCGTTTTCTGGGGGTTTTTGGAGGTGGTTGGTGGAATTTGAGTTTTTTGTTGGGTTTTGGGTTTATGTGGTGGGTTTTTGGTATGGTTTTGGTGGGTTTTGTGGGTTTTGGAGGTTTGTTTTTGTTTGTTAGATCTGGATTGGAGGTTTATGTTATTATTTTTTGTGATGTTTTGATGGGTTTTAGACTCGGTTTTGGTGTTGAATTATTGAATTTTATGAATTTTAGGCCTAGTGTTGTTGGTTTTGGGTGATTTTAGACCTAAATTTGGTGTTTTTAAACGTTATGATGGGGTTTGGTTCATTTTAGATTCAAATTTGGAGTTTTTGCTGTAAAATGCTTACATTATATGCATTTTAGACCTAGTGTTGCTTGTTTTTGGTGTTTTAGACATTGATTTTGTTGATTTTAGACCTGAAATTAGGATTTTATGATCATAATTTAGACATCTTGGTGTGTTTTAGATACATTTTTGGAGTTGTTACTATAAAATCTTTGAATTTTATGAATTATAAACCTAGAGTTGTTAAATTTATATATTAAACCCTCATATTGTTGATTTTAGACTAATTACTGTAATTTTATATCAATTTGATATCATTTTACTTCATTTCAGTCCCAATTTTCAAGTTTTTGCATCCAAATCCTTAAATTCCATTCATTTTAAACCTTAAATTTTAATTTCCACAGTAAAATCCAACAATATCATTCACTTTAGACCCCAAATTAAACTCCTTTCAACACCAAACCTCCAAAAAATCCAATTTCAAGCAAAAAAATTGTTTACAACAACAAGAAAAATATTCTACATACACAAGGACACATGGTTTTGCTCTCTCCAATTCATAGATGACCAGATGTGACCATCCCATAAGCAAGGGCAATGAGGGGAGGTCATGTCCACTGTGCAACAACCTCCAACACCCACCCCACCCCAA
>JAQIXT010000886.1:0-22485 GCA_034700445.1 Stenotaenia linearis | reverse complement strand
TGTAAGGCGAAGCTTCATCGAACAAAGTCAACTTTGTAAAAAGAAAACAAAAGAAAATCAAAATTAATTTTCACAGCTCTTATAACAGCAAATCTTCATTTAACAAACACTAAAATTCGATTTTAAGTCCTATGTAGAGAACAAAACAACTCGATAATAAACCCTACTTTTACATTCCCCTCGCCTTTGTCCACTCTCCATTCAAAAAATAAATCCACCGATGTTCAAATTGAACATCTGCTGCCAAGACGTCCCTTCTCTACCTACCTGCCCTCCCTATAAACTGGAATGGACGCAGTGGTGTCTCCCTTCTCCCAGTCGCGCACTGCGTTTATTTCACTTCAGTCACTGATGGATTCGACGCCGTGAGTTCACTCTCCGCACCACTCTTTACCTTGCCGCCGGTCTTGTGTTTGCTCATCGGCTAAAAATGATATTTAAAGAACCTGGGGTAAGATTCCATTGTATTTCCTTACTTTTTTATTCGTTTTTTATTATTCAGAAAATGTAAAGAACAAATCGCACACATTTATCGCTCTTTAAATTTACGACAACCGTTTTTTTAGTCTTCAATATAAATTAGAATAATTGTGTACATTAGACATTAATTGCCACTTTTTTTCTCTTAAAACAAAAGGATAATTAGTTTTAAAGGGTTAAAGCGTGATGATTTGCAATTTTCAAAATCTCATTTCAATTTTAACGCTCTATTTACGAAACTGTATTTACAATTTTGTTCACACAAATTACATGAATTCATCAAATTGCTAGTTTTCGTAAGAAATAAAATGACAAACAGTTTATTGAGGATTGTTTCACGAAAAATGTGTGTGGGTACAGCTAAAATCCCGCTTTCAAATAGCGGCTTCTCCTACTGGCTCAATGGCGGACAGCTGCATGTGTTGCTATGGTGATGCCAATGACAGCACACACAATTGGGTTTAAGCGAGTTTCAGCTACCCATTTCAATTCCTTTTGTTTTCATCATAAACAATTTTTTGCAGCTTTAACTACTACAAAATTTGCTGAGAAATATTTGCAAAGATAATTTACGCTTCCGCGGTGAAGCTTGAAGTTTTTTTCTCTCCATAGTGTGAAAATTTTCTTTTTCGCACGTCTGTTCGAGATAAAAGATGCTTTGCACTGCTCGGTCATCTGGCATTTCAAGTTTATAATTGCTAGTTTAGATCTGCTAAGCGTCTGCAGTAAAAAAAAAAAAAAAAAAAACGCGAAAAATCGACTTTGTAATTTAACGTAAAAGAAATAAACACGATCAGCACCTGCAATTGACCAGAGCCAAAATTAAGATGAACGAGTTTATTAGTATTCATTTGAGAGCATAATTTTCATTTTAGCTTGCAATGAAATTTATGGTCAACGTAATTGCAGCTTTCTGTTCAAATAAAAAAGGGAATTGGGTTTCTCGTTTCAAGAGGAAAACTAATGAAGTTCAATATAGTAGATGTCCAGTTCTCAAATAAAAAAAATTTTGATTCATGAAAAAAAACTTTTCTCATTTTTTCTCCATTTTCGTCTCATGGGGTTTTGATTTCCCCTACCCGCTTCGTTCTTATCGTTAACCTCTGGTGTAAAATGCAAGTCTTGTAATTACTTGTGGCGAGATTAGAAAATTAACATTTTTTTCGAGTGTAAATTACGTGACAGTAATGCCAAATTAACGTCCGCTGTAAATTAACTTGATTATGTTTATTATAAGTTTTATAATGTACTAAACATTGTCGACTTTTATACTCATCACAAGACATGAAACGTTGAATAACAGGTCTCTCACGACTTCTCTATAAATTTTTTCCTACAACAACTTAATCTGCAACAATATCTGACTACTAATCCGTCGTTTTATTGATGTCACATTGACCTGCATTCTGATACTCTACCCATTTGAATATAATTTCCATAAAGGCACTTTGTGATTCACCACTGCAGGAATTTGTCATATATTGGATTACATTCCCCCAATATCAATACGGATTGCGTGAAATATCCAATTAGGATTGAAAAGTAATATCCCACAAAAAAAAATGTTATGTGCAATGAGTTGTTTCAACCCCGCTATCCATCATGGTGATGTGCTCTTATCCAGTTATTTTGTGTGTAAAGGCCAGAGATGTGTTTCATTAGGGGTTCAGTTTTATCGCATGTTACGGCCTTTAGGATGTGCCTTTAAAAACATGCTGCTTGTTGTTGACCACACATTACCCACTAAATTTGACAAAATGTAGCCTGGGGAAATCTTTGATGTCATAAACGTGGGTGGGGTGAGTCAGGAATTGGCACGAGACAACTCAAGTTTTCGAATAAATTGACAGTTCATATTTCTTATAAACAACCGAGATGAAATTTATAGCCGTAAAGTATTTTTCCAGCATTTCTAACTTGAAAACCAACTTTAAAAGAAAGAAATGTAAAAATATGAAACTCAAACATCGATTTCCGTTTTTTCGATAAAATAATGAAACCAGGAGAAGTTTCGGTGCCCTAGAAAAGTTTCCTTAAATTACTATATTCTATCGAACCTAATCATTAAACTTTGTTTTAAAAAAATACACCCGTGGAGCTTTTTATTGCTGTTGAAAGCAACAGCTATTGATTTTCATTCTTTTTTTTCCTTGGCCTTTCCCCTTTTTCTTTCTCCCGAGATGCAGTAACGGAACAATCTCGGGAGAATATACAACCAATATCGATCACACATTTATGCCTGATATTGCTTTTCACATTAAAAATTAAATGATTAATTCGCATATTACTGGCCGCTTGAAAATCTCGCAATTCTTCATTTACATAACTTTAAAAATTTACCATTAAGTCTTTGTATTAAACTTATTTGCTATTTGCAAAAGCTCTGCTTATATTTAATTAAAATTCTTTAATTACGCACCCTTAATACTACAAGAAATAAACTTTTTCGCTTGGCATGAAGTGTAAACACTGGAGATCCCTGTGGCAATGTTGATAACTCACATACGGATTTTCGTAAGCTAATGAATTGAAACGAGAGGCTGTTTGAATTTGAAATCAACTCTTGACTTAGCTTAATTTAGCAAACGTGTTATCTGCTGCTAATAAGTTACAATTAGGTTTGAAATAATAAATAAATAACAATTAAGAAAAAAAATTGGTAAACTTCGCTGCACGTCGTCAAAGTAAACGTCTGCGTGTAAAGTGAAATGAAAATAATTAAATGTAAATGAAGCGGTTAAATCGAACGAAGCACGTTTGGAATACATTAAGTTAGAGAAAAGATGTGGTATTTTCTATTTATTTGCCTACCAATCGAATATAGATTTTTCTTGTCCCTTGTTTGGCGTACCGTGACATTTTCCCTTAGAGACGAAGAGAAAAGATGAGCTTTAAAATATCAGGCGACCAACTGAGTCGTAAGAGCGTGAAACCCTCCAGTGAGATATCCAACAATTTACTTTCCTCTTCGTCCATAGATCTTTGACAGATCTGATCTTTTCAATTTTTTGGTGCGTGTCTGATTGTTTTTCCACTTATTTTTCGTTTTTTCTTCCATAAAACACACCGTGAATCAATTTGTAGAAAACTAACCGCTGAATTATGATTATGGCAGTAATATAAAATTTAATTGGCGGTGATTTCATCTGTTTTTCCCCACGTTCTTGTTTTTATTAAAAATAAAAATGATAATGACGATACGATATAGTGAGTTAAAACAGTCATTGCTCCGACTTTTTTATCATGCAAGAAATACCGATTTATTCTTTTTTAAGAAATTTTTAAAAATTTTTTTCTGACCTGGAATGTGGTTTGAATTTTAATGTTACATCATATTATCACACCTGTTGGGGAGATTCTATGACAGTGTAACATTCGACGAGAAAATGTATGAAGACTTTACAGGTGTAAGAAAAGGATTGGTCTGTGCATGACCGGAATGCTTAATGAACCGTAGTTATTCGAAGGATAGCTTCGTAAAATGTTTTATTGCTTAATTTACAATTTACAATATGTCATAAATTCGAGTTTACATCCGAAAAGTCAAATTTCATTTTTTGTTGAGTTTCTTATTTCTCTAAAATTACCCCTTTCGTTTATTTATCTCCAAAAACAAGTTCCATCCGCATTTCTTTTTCATAAACAAACCTTCAGTTATTAATTTATTAAAAATTTATCGCCAGTACCAATCTTGAATCTTGATTTTTCTTTTTCTCGTTTTAGTGACACCGTTGAACCTCGCGAGAACACTTTTTAACATGAGGGACACTCCCAGTTCATTAATTCACCATTAAGTGTCTCGCAATGGATTGCCAGTCCCATGTGAGACAAGACGACACCAATTACAACCAGAGGTGACATGTGAGAAAATAAATAACGCCAACAAACTATTCTACCATGTCCCCACGTCGACGTTCGACCAAAAGCCCCACCCCAGTCGCTTCAGGTTTTAACTGCCAAAGAGCGCGACTCAACAATTTATGGTCACTTTGGTACTGTGTGGGCGTGATCGTTTTTCAAGTATACCTAACGGCCATTAGTATACAGAGGTTTGCTGATTATATTGCGTTACCATGGCCGGAACATGCGCAACCATATTTCGAATTGAACGCTTATGTTGGTTTTATCGGAGCTGCTGTGGTGCTGATGCCATTCTTCGTAGTAGCAGCTTTGCTTCGCGTTGGCAATTTGGCCAACGATGGACATCAATTGGGTTCGGCTGCCGACGTGCAGGTGTTGGATTCGGTTTCCAATCAACCCTTAGGTCTTATACGGACAATTTGGCTTCATAGCGGTCCCACTGCACCGTTATTGCATTTAGTCTCTGCGTTTTGTTTACTTTTACCAAAGGTTCTGATGCAAGCTCAGCTAATTCGACATGGCTTTCGTCCAAGAGGTGAGTTTTTCTTTCTGATTTAACAATCTTTAAGGTATTTTGTAAAGGTAATCTTTACAGCGATAATAACTAATGTAAAGCTAACTTGCTAATGTCAATGTGCGACATTACATCGACTGGTTTGAGTCTGAATGCCCAAATAGCGTAAAAATGTAGTGCACGCACACTGTGATTAAATTTTCTCTGGATTTTAATACCTTTAATGATAGTTGTACCAGAAGAAAGGTTATGGGTTACACGTAAGGGTCGACTTTATGTGAAAGTTTAATTTCTGTTCCACGTTCTTGTCCTCTCGCAACGAGACCCAAGAGACATCTTTTTCCGCCCACTCTATCTAGATTGAAAGTAATCACATCTTCAAGATGGCCAACAAGAGAAGTGAAAACTAGATAGAAAACTAGAAATCACTTGATTCTTTTTATTTCTCTTCTTTGAGGACCACTCTGACATGACCCTAATTGAAACCTTTTCGTTTAGTGATAACATCTTGATGCAAATAACCTGATTGAATTTAATTACCTTTTACACATTTTTTTCCTTTTTTCTTTTTTTTCTTTTTTTTTATTAAGAAATAAGTAGGTAAGGGATGCAACCATTTTACTTACAAATCGCTAATTTCGTAATTTCACGTTTTATATTGCAAAATTGCCCCTGTATAACCTTGGGAAAATAATTTCTGTGCGCAGTTGTTATTATTATTTTTTGTGCATTGCATATTTGTTTTATATTAATAAAACATTTGACCTCGGATGGCAATGTACTGCACATCGGTTGTATGTAAATTGCTATCTTCCTCGCAATTATTATGCTAAATAATTATCACTGGGACATTAGACCTTCGCTTGAATTTTAAACACATTCTTATTTGAGGAAATTGTATTCATCGATACATTTTAATTTTGATATTTAATTATATATTCTCACATTGCAGCTGCGAATTAGTGCCTAATAATTACTATGACTGCAACTGTAAATTAGTTTAATTAATAATAAACTGAATCTAAAGTTCCAAATTTGACTTTACGGTGTAATACAAAGTCAAATTTCGACGCTTTATGTAGATAAAGCAAAATATCAATGAAAACAAATGTTGACATTATCGTATTGACACGGTTCCATGCTGTTTAGCGGCGAGCATTCGTTTCGCCAACTTGCGTTCGACGTCACACGTACATATTTTGCCTTCCTTTTATCCTTCTTTGCGTCAATAATTCATCCCATGCCTAAATGGGTTCATCAGCCAAGTTGCCATTGATTCCGTGGTTGCCATAGTGACGACGGATGCGGTCTCCTGACGGCCGACACGTCTGCGAGAGATAAAAATGGATAAATGAGTTAAAGAGGATTTAAATTGGTGTTCAACTGTGATGTGAACATGTCAAAACAAAATTAGAAAAAAGAAAATCGTTTTAAATTAGCCCTATTACAAAACATAAATAAAGTAATGAGAGGTAATTTGCATTCGTTTCGCAATTATGTAATATTAATTTCTTTTTTGATTGAGAAAAACTTTTTAAAAGCAACTTATCGCATAATTAAGCGTCTCACGATTTCTGACGCAACCTGTCAAGATGACTGCCACAGCTCCGTAATCTTGAAAAACGTGATCAACATCATTTTAAATTATGGCAAAGTATGACAAGCGTTGGACGTAGTCATGGGAACGCAATTTCAAGTTGCAGCACTTTAAATCGTTTTATCGCTTTTAAAATAAGACAAAATAAGCAAATCGATACTAAAAAACAAGTTGGCAAGGGAGAATGTGATGTAATTTCGTGTGCAACTGTTGTATTGGACATGCACTTTAAAAGTGCATTGCCATAAACTAAATCCGAGTTGTTATTGAATAAAATTTACTTTCTTTTCCAAACCTTTATACAACCCCTTAAAAATTACCAACACTAATTTAATTTTAAATGTAAATCAATGCCAATCAACATTTTTTTTCTTCTTTTGCAGATGATATATGGAAAACTGACTTGGATTTTATGGTCACATACAAAGACCGAATTGTTATGTTAGGACTACTCACATCACCCAACATCACAGCGCCTTTAGGTTTGATTTCCGACTCCGCGGATGAAGGTCAGCATTCGGCGGGGAAATATCATCTATTAACCGAAGAACAAGACCTCATTTCACCCGAATTCGTCAATTACGCTTTGGCCCTCCTTACGTATGCCGTTCGATACCCCTCTGTGTTCTGGATGACCAGCAAACCGTTAGGACTTATATTTTCGTGCCAATTAGTTCTCAGTGCTCTTCAATCTCTGTTGGCCTTCACTGGTTTCGCTGTGCTCTACAAACTCCGATGCTACGGCGCCGATCAAGTCCTACCGTCCACAGACTCATTTCTTCTGAGTTTAGGGGTGTCGTCGCTTCTCTACGTGGCCTACGCGCTGATGCTCACTGCTTCGGGCTCCATAGTGTATCTGTACGCCTTCCAGAAGTACAAGATGTTCGTTGCCCAACAACGAGAGAAACACCACATTTCGTGGCGAGCCAATTCGCGGTCTCTTTGGGGATACTTGTCCCACTGTTTGTCTTTGGCTCTGCTCTTGCTTCTGGCTCTGTGCAGTGGACCACTCACTTGTGACTATATGGTCGTGTACAGGGGGAGTCTGGACGGTGCCATCTTGGCGTGCGTCATAGGGACCGTCGTCCATCTCTTCGTTTGGATCGTTCTTTGGCTTTTTTTGACTCTTAAAAACACTTGGAATTTTAAATTAGAACATCGCGAAGGGCGCTCCTCTTCTCGTTTCGTCGGGTGCGTCGAGTTTTCCAATTTGCCTAGTGATAAAGCGTCGACACTGGTCGTAAACGAGGGCCACACATACATAATCAACGAGAGTTCTCCTAGAGGTGCTATCATGAACATAGTGGAAAAAGTGTCTTCTGCTCACTCCACCTGCGGTAGTGGAACTGGTGATGGGTCAAGGCATCATCACGCGCGCGGGGATGAAGATGACGACATCTATTGGCTGAAGCCCAAACCGACGTTGCATAAAGAGTCGTCGGACACTAGACAACCGTCGTGGCTCAGTCGCAAGAAAGCGTCACCCGGCCCCAAGCACAAGGTGATGTTCGACGATTCACTCCTAGGAAGTCCGCGTCGTGCGCGGTCTGCAACTAAGTCACCCAAGATCAGCAAGATTAAGAAACAGAACGTCAAGTTTGAGGATTTGACAGATTCGGACGATGACGGCGATTACGCTACACTGCGAGATTTACCGTTGGTTAGAGAAGAGAACGAAGACGAGGCGATAATTGAATCCGGCAGTCACGGAACAGGAAAGGTGAGTAGGGCTTCCTACATCCTTTAGATGTTAGTGTAATGTAATTAGTGTCGAGCATTTTTGGAAAAAAAAAATTATTTTTATTTACCCCTCCTCATAATTTTGTTTCTTTTTTTAATTTCATTTTCCCCCTTTTATTATTATTTTGCCTGTGGAAACTTTTTCATTTCATTCTTTTCAGATTCTTGAAATTTCTTCACCTTGTGATGGTGGAACATAACTTTTCTTTGCTCACCCTGACTTTTGTTCTCTGCTGTCTAAACTCTTTTGAGCAGAGGGTGCGTCTTTATCTGCCATCTTCTTTAATCACACTATTTCATTTGGACTTGTCTTTTATGTCTTTTGTGCTGTAGGATGGTGAGGAAACTGATGGAGAAGCTGACGAGACGCAAACTCTTTTATTAGATGACGGTGCAGATCCACAACTTTCCATCTCAAGGTCCAGTCCCCTGCAACAGATGAACGTTTCTGCCACAATACACCCGATACGAGTAAGACTTTTATTTTAAAAAATAACAAAACAAAACAAAAAACATTTTAATTAAAACGTTTTTAAATTTAGGCTCTTCACGGAGATCATCCTCCTTACTTAGCTACTCCCCAATCCATGAGTAGTTCTCCGTCACCTCCTGGAAAGTGCAGTGACGATACGTCGAGCGGCGTGCATTCCACGTCCAGTATGTCGGATAACCATTCCCGGCGCTCCTCGAGCGTCGACGAGATGCATATAGTTGGTTTGATTAATACCAGACATCCGGGGAATACGACGTGGAAGAGCCTGTCTCTACAGCGCACGACCGTAAATCCAATGATTGGCAATAACTCGATCGTTAGCAACCCAACTGGTTCGCTGGGATTTAGAAAAGTTTCTCATCACGAAGACAATTCTCCTGGATCAGAGTCTCACGATTCCACATTGGTTATCCGTAGGAAACAAGGACTTAACCAACCGAGAGACAGTGAAAGTGTCCGACGAACTCCAGAACCATTCGGACGGGCAACCAATGTACGGATGACGTCTTTCACAGACCAACCGGACTTTCCAGAAAGAATTGCTTCTTGGCAGAAGAGAAACAACCAAATGGGTCGGCAGGCTTGCCACGTTGCTAGCGTGAAACCCAGTTGGGCTGCACATCAAGTTGGCCAACAACGTGATTCTGCTAATTATTCATTAACATCATCAGGAGATTCAGATAACTGTTTCTCCCATCATTGAAGGATTTTTAAGTTTAAATTGATATTTTTCAATGTTGATTTTAAAATGTTTTGATATTATCTCGCTTTTAAATGATTAACGATAAGTGAGATTGGTGATACCGGTATAATTGTATGTCAGTGTGCATTTTTTCATGTGAGACCAAAGTAATGCTTTTGATATATTTATTATTTGATTTATTAGTACATGAAGTTAACATTTTTGTAAGATTAATTTAATGAACAAAAATCTGTGATCTTGTGAAAGTACAAGGTGGTTTTAATTTTTTTTTTAAAAATGACTAGTAAAATTTTTTTAGTTGTTGATGATGTGGAATCTATGCATTTAATGTAATTACGGTTTCTAACTTGATTTTAATAAGCGATGTTATAATTTGTCAACTTTTCATTAGAATAAAATTGTTACTTCAGTATGTAAGCGAGATGTTTAATAAAAATATCGCAATTTGCTTTAAATCTGTTTCAAAAATAATTCAATAGTGATAATATAAATGTGAATAACATAAAAATAAACTTTTAAGTTTAAATTTACAAGTTAAAAAAAATTTACAAAATAATTAGTATTTGTGTCTGCGCCCTGATTTCTTCTCGTTTGCTTGCTTTCTTTTATTTTCGTTGTATTCTTTTACATCGCTTATTTTCTTATTGATGTGCTCCAAACGTTTCTCATCAAACTCGTAATGTTGCCTCATACTTTCGTAATGGCTAATGGTGCTGTAAGTAACGTCAATTTTTTTCTTGACCCGGCATAAGTCGCATTCAGCAAAATAATTTCTACGTCTTCCAACGGTAACAGCTGTTGAGTAATATTTTTTTGCTAACCTCAAATTCTTTTTCTTTTTTCCAAACTCATAAATTTGAGCTAATCTATAAACCAAACATATTAAGTTAGTAAATATTTAAATTTACAAAATAAATATAATTATACTTGTGATGAGCTTGACTACTGCTTGGATCCATTTCAATTGCTTTGCGTAAGCATTCTTCTCCTAATTCCTCTTCATCCAAAAGGGCAAACCCTTTCCCACATTTTTTTAGAACTGTCGGCGAATCAGATCCAAGTTCGTAAGCCATTTTATAAAATCTTTTGGCATCTTCAAGAGCTTTTACATCTTCATGTCGATGAGTTCCAGTAAAATCCCGACCTCTCGCAAAAATTATTTCAGCAAGAAAAATTATAGGAATAGGTTTTTTCCACTCAGTTAATTCGCAAGCGGTACGAAAACTTTCTTCCTCCATTTCGGTTGGTTGAGTACGTACTCCTTCTTCGACTCTTCGAACTCTTCCTGCTAAAAACGCCGAACCAAAATGCCACAAATAGTTGTCCCTATCCAGCTTCTTGGCTTTTGTATACAATTCAATTCCATTATTGTATTTGCTAGTACCAAACATTCCCAAAGCAAATGCGTGCACACCATACACAGCCGCTTTTTCCTTGTCGGTCAAATCATCAAGTTTCTTAATATCTTTCAATATTTTCTGCGCATCTTCGGTCCTGCCCATTTCTCTCAGGATAAAACTTTTGTTACCCAACCCTACTGTTTTATATCCCAGGGCGCTTTCTTGCATTTTCAAAGTGTCGCAATGCTTTAAAAATTTTTCAATCAGCGTCAATGCTTTTCCGTATTTTTTTTGTGAAATTTTACATTGCACATAAGCAAGTAACGGCATTATAAGTGTGTTTACATCGTCTTCGTGTTTCATGCCTTTTAAGGTTCGATCGAAAACCTTGTCTAAATGTTTTTCCTCGTCGTCCACTTCAGGTTGCCACGTAAAGTGGCATTCCAAATCGGAAAAATCCATTCTAAATTAAAAATTATTTAATTAATTTTAATATCATAAATCTGAACTGAAAACTCACCTGCAGGGTGGTTGGCCTCAGCTTTTTACGATATTATAAAAAGTCCAATCAAAAGTAGAAATTTTAGAAAACTACAGCATAATGGACCATTTGTCCAATGGTTTCAGTTTCTGTAAATGTTATGATTACAATGTTTATATTGCGTAAACAGATACCAAAATCGTGCCTGATAGCTACTGCTATCTAGCGGGATTTACAATGCACTAGTCGAGGCAGGTGAGTAGCCCGGTTCCAAGGGCAGTTCCCGAAGTCCAAGTAGCTAGCTGATTTTAGGCGCCCTCTGTAGTTGGTCAGTTAAATTGACATTGTAATGGGATTCTAAAAACATAACGAGAGGTAAATAAAGTCCAATTAACTTCTGATGTAACTATTCGATTTTCATCTGGGGTGTTTGGTTAAAATTATAGAATTAAAAATAACTTCCGATCAGAATTTAACTCATTGCACAGGCTCACCATCTAAACAGATGGCGAGTAATGAGTGTGAACACATTAATGAAATTGATTCCTAACAATTAACTTTGTATCAACTCATCATATTTGTAATTGTTGATGTTAAAAAAATCAAGAACTCACACAATATATTTGTCAAAAGATAAACCTTTAACTATTCGCCTTTACACATACAAATTACAAATCATTTACAAAAGTTAATTATTCAATGCATCAAACATTCATTACATCTCAATTGAAAATTCCATTTCAATCACAATAACTTTCTTCTAAAATTAATCAAGATCTGTACGTGCGAATTACATCTTTGATCTCTGCTCTACAAATTGGGCACTGGCCACCATTCGGACGCTGAAACAGCTGTTTAGCACATTCGAAACACATACACATATGTCCACAAGCGTACAACACGCTATCAACTGCTCTTTCGTAACAAATTGTACACTCGTTTTGCGCATTGTCCTGAATCCCATCCGATCCAGCGAAGACTTCTTGAGCAAGAGCAGATTTTTCTTCTTCTCGTTTTCTTTGACTATTTGTACCCAACAAAGGTGGCAGAATAACGTGTAATTGTCCTCTTTGGTGAGAAGCGTTCCGGTATAATCCTAAAATTTAAGCGACAATTATTTAGCTTTTCAAAGGCCGATTTAATCTTATTTCAACGAACCTAGTAATCGTATCTTTGTAGTATTGGCATAAACATCGAAAAAGGGCCATAATTGCTGGGTGTGATCAACGTGCATAATCGTTACTGGAGGCATGTCGTTTTTATAAAACAAGACTTCTCCTGTAATAAAAAGACATGAGTGTTAGTGTTTACTGTGGGAATTCGACTTTCGTTTTCATAGCAATCAGCATTGATTTTACGTATCGTGGGAACTCATGTTAGGAAGCGGTAGTTTTATTGCAGGTAAATTTTCATTTCAGCGTAATTATGGAAAGCTTTGGGCGCATCAACTACCAGATTGCATAAAAAGGAAAACAAAATCCAGGAAACCCCCGAGTGACCTTAAAATTTTTCTCCCAACAAAAGTTACCAGCGTGGGAAGAAGATCAGTGAGGCTTTACCAGAGTTGTAAAGCAGATCTCCTTTTGCTAATGGCATGGAGACCCCCTACCAATTACAATTTACAGATACAAACTAATTTTTATTGCCCTTTACCGTCTGAAGAGATAGAGAAGCCGAGCTCGTCCCCTCTCTGGGGACAGTTGGCCACGTCTTTGTTCACGACCCAGTACTCGGGGCGGTCGAGGAGCAAATCGGAGTCCTCAGGCAAATCGGCAGCAGACAAACACGTAGGATTACATGACGTGAGACCGAACGCCAAAGATCCCACGTACATACTTTCCGTTTCTAAAACCTGTAATATAAATAAAATGGTTATAAAATTTTATATTTTACATTTTTAAAATCTCGCAATGGCAACTAAAATGTTGCTAACATTAACTTTTAATTGAAATTGCCAATTTAAAGAGCTTTAAGTTTTATTTTGTAAAATTTTGACAATAATAATTACCATTACGAATTTTTAATAACACTTAATAACCACTCGCCTGAATAAGGATTCGTTCTTGAGGTCGAAGAGGTGCATTCGTAAAAACATATCCCTGACTAAACTCGGTGTCTGACCGAGTAGCTACCGTGCGATCGTTCGATAACTGAATATTTCTTCCACACAAAACATGGAAAGTCGTACTATCGACCACCGAAACATCATCACTGATCGCTCCGTCGGCGAGACTCGTGACGGCTTCACTTCTTTGAGGTCTCGTGTAATTATTCAGCTGACTTCTCATATCTATAAGAATTTATAACAACATTACATTAAACAACTTATTTGTATAATTTTTTTGGGGGTTATCAACTCAAGACACAGCTGCTTCCCGTCTGCGACAAAGGTGGTGCCTAATTCAATAACTCACCCTAACCACCACCTGGCACGTGCCTCGAAGCAGCTGGCACGTGCCACCAGGATAATAGTCGGGAACCAGCACGTGCTGAATGAATACGGGCGGCAGGAAGAAGAGGAGGGAAACTAACGAGGGGAAGAGAGAATACACGTTAAGAAGGATATCCTTTGATGCATTTTGATACACAATTACTACGCGAGTGGTTTTTTTCTTTCATTAAGAAAAAAAAAATAAAAATAACAGTAAATTTGCATATAAAAACCTGATTTCAGATGAGGTTTTTTTATTTAATTTTTTATTTATTCTAACGACTGTATTCGAAGCAATCAATTTTTTCATTTGTTTTCATTTACTTTTTTCTTTAGATTAACGATTAAGGAAAAGGAATTTCAATATATTTCCTTAACGTTTAGCCAAATCCATTCAAAAGACCTTAAGCAGCTGCAGGAAGCAGGGTACCCAGGTGTACTTCCTCTGTTGGAGGAGAAGGGCACGGGTGTTATGTATAATTACCGCGGCAGTTGCCGTTTGTATGAATTGTGGGAGGGTGTATGTTTGGGTTTGGTCTTCGGATTGGCAGTTTTGAATCATAAAAATTTAATTTGATTCGGGTGTGGTTAATTATTTCAAGGCGCGAGACGTTATGTATCGATTTTTCAACTGAATTTTTTATTAGTCTTATATTAAATTACTAAACTTATTGCTTTTTCTTTTTATATAGTGTACAATGTTAAACAAAAGTTGTGAAGATATCTCGGTTTCTCTTAAATTTTATTTACACAAACATATATAAAAAAAACTCATCTGAACATCAGTTTTCATCAGCTAAGCTGCATAATGTTATGACTAGAAACATTTTCTCACTTTCACGTATACAGACTAGCACAAATCTCACCATTCTTTCAACACGACAATTTATACAAACAATATTGGGTTTTACGAAGCGAAATAAAGAGTTCAGCGCAAACTGTTAAGGACAACCTTCACTTTCTGTAGATCGTTTTGCGTGAGCGAACGTAGACTATTGTACGTACCAAGAAATTCCATTGCAATAGTGTTGCCATAGATGTCCAAAACGGCCCAAAGTGGACCTCGAGTATCGACGCCGTTGAAGAAAATTCCTTTTTCCTCTCCGTTGATTCCGAAATGAACATCGCCGTTTTGAGTTACGTAGTAAAACAGAACTGAGTCCCTTTCGGCGTATCGTTCGGCCAGAGCTTTGGCCCAACAACCGGGTTTGTTGGTGAAGTCCGGACACACGTATTTGGGTAAGTTGCCGCGCAAACTGCTGGGATCGACGTTGGTGAAGCCGAATCGGATCACTCCGCTCCAGCTGGTCGACGTGTCGGTAAATCGAAGGTACACGCGTTCATTGACTTTGACTGGCCGGTTGCTGAATGCGACGCCTTTGCAGAAACTCTCTGATCGGCGCGCAACTGCTCCTCCTTGAAGCAATTGGATGTTTTCTCCATGGACTGGATGAAAAGTAATTGGAGGTAAATTATTGGTTCCAATGATGTTATCGCTAGCCGATCGGGATGCTGTAAATACAAAAAAAAGTCGGATTTAGTAACGCAAATCGATTTTAAAAGTAAAAATAAACAGAAAGCAGTTGTAGGTTTTGGAAAAAACGTAAATAGAACATCAACACACCGAAACGGCGACGCAATTTCTTGATGAGTTTCATCGGAGTCTTCATGATTGGCATTGGGATGAGTCTCGATAACGAGTGAGGTAAGGTTGGCAGAGAGAGAGAGAGAAGTGAGCTCGATGTTCACCTCTTGGCAGCTGAGCCGGGTCTGTGTTCCAACAGCCAACGACGCTGCTCATATATACCCACCCTCAATGCCACCGGACGTGGTTGGGCATCTGCTCTCCCCCCCGAGTCACGCTCACTTCCCCCTCATAAAGGAATAAAAAGAACCTCCCAGACTACCCGCATTCACCTTTATCATGTAAACAGCCCATTATAATACGAAACGAACCTATGTTGGGTGTGATTTTAGGTTCAAGATATTTTTTGTGGGGCTCGTTTGTGATTCATCATTCAATATTCATTTTTGGTTTCGTTTTTTTGCGTTCTTGGATCCAAAACGTTTTGTATGTTAAGTTTTGATTACGTGAAATTAAAATTAATTTTTATACGGTGTGACAAGGGGATTAAAATAAACTGTTGACGTTGCAATGTTATCTGGCTTATTATCGGTCTTGTGAATGTGAATCATCAGTCTTTTTTTTTAATTAAAAGCAAATTCTGTACTTACAATGGATGTTACAGATTTTTCCTATTGATGAGTTGTTGCCTCCCATTGTGTCATTTATGCCTTACACACATTCTCGTTTACGTAATTAGGTATAAAATCTCTGAGTCTGCAAACCCTATAAAAGCGTGCCGCCATATTGTAAATATTAGTTCTGGGTTCTTGATCTACCACCGGTAACGCCTGTTATCTTGGTGCCTTGTGGTGACATCTAGTGTTCTGAAAATCATTTAAAAATAAAAATAGCAAAACACTACTTGTTGCAGTGACATGCTAATTATAATTATAAATTGCTAATTTTTCAATAGATTGCAATCGAATTTGTATTTTCTTTGTTATTAATTTTTTTTGTTTTATATTTCATATAAACGAAATTGTTTAGTCTTTGACTTTGGCTACATTTTTAAGTGTTATACTTTTTTATGTTAATTTAAATAAAACAGTTTGATAAACAGGCCACACGTCATAAATTAAACAAAAACTGAATATTTATTTTGTACAAACATCCACTCATCATTTCTCTAATTTCTTTTACATTGCGCACAGAGCAATAAATATTGAGATTTATCATTATTTATCCAATCAAAACCTTGTTCTACACAATCTCCGCAAGATGTACAAAACTGTTCCATGTGCAAAAGCATGTGTAAAGCTGTTCCGGCTTCGCTTTCAAATTTCCTCATGCATTGAGAGCATTCATAATGAAACGTAGTATTTTCATCTTCAGATGATACTTTGCTAGACACTCCACTGCAGCTAATAAGTGTCGTAGAAGTTGTCTCAATTTTATCAGACATCCAATTTACACTTTTAAGTACGTTGCAATTGACTATTCCATTTTCTTTATTTATAATTTTAAGTTCAGTGCAATCACCTTCGTTCACATTCGCAGAGATCTCGTTCTCATTTTGGCATTTTACGTGAACGGACATATGATCCTTCAACTCCCCACAACTTAGAAAATACTGTTTACATTCGTTACACGAAAACTCAGTTAAATGCACTGTAAAATGATTTTGAAAACTTTTCATGGATAAAAAAGTCTCGCCACATTTACATTTGATTAAGCCACTTTGATTAATCTCCATCAACATATCTTGATTATGTGTTTCCTTCAGCATCGGGTCGCATTCATCACATAATAAACGTTTATTTTGCCTCGTATAATTTCGATAATAATTGAATGGAATACCAAATAACATATCACACTTCAGGCAATCTTTTATTTCATCTGATGAATGCGTTAAAAGATGTTTTCTCATTCTACGATGCAGCGCAAAGTCATTTCCGCACTTTGTACACGTCTGTCCAATCAAATGCGAAAAACTATGCATAGCCAGTCCTTCAACCGATGCGTACACTTTATCGCATTCGTTACAATCGTACAAAGTAGTAATCTTCACACTGCAATCATGAAATGTCTTTTCGTTAATATTAAAGCTCGATTGTATAGGCACGTACGTCATGCAATTACTTTCAGTTTTAATTGCTTCAGATAAATCTTTATTTGACTGAATAATTTCCTCTTCACTCGGTTCATCGATCGCGACAGCTTTGTCAATAGACGCAACCGAGTTTACAATGTTAATATTAGCTGGTAAATTGCACGATGCGAGTATGCACGATTCTACACTTCCCGAAACGTCAGACCGTAATAAGATTTCCGCGTTCTCTACTGCTACTTCATCGCTAGATCTGGAAGAAGAACGATGGGAAGAATTGGTTTGTTCATTGCCGGGAGGAAAAGTAATATTACCATTTGAAATGCCATTGGTTTCTTCTAGTGGGCAATGAAAATTCTCTGCGACTTTTAAACCAACACTTGCAGAAACGTCCTCATCAAGTTCTTCGTTAACTTCCTCATTTAAAGCATCGTTGTTTTCGTTTTCAACTGCCAACGAATCGAGCTTACTTCTGGACAAACTTCGAGTGTTTCGTACTTTGGTTTCGGATGAAGAATTAAACAGATCTTTTAGCTTCTCAACTGATATTCCATTCATTGGCGATTTGCTACCGGTATTATTCACTGAGCTCTTTTCCTGTTGCCTGCAGTTTCTAGTGTGGTACCTGTACTTGTCCATCTTTGCGAACATCTTTCCACACATTTTGCACTTAAATGGCTTCAGGTTCGTATGAAGAAATAGGTGCCGGGTGACTGAATAATAGCTTCCAAAAACTTTGCCACATTTTCTGCAAGAATACTTACTGTTATGTTTGTTTAGATGCTTCGTTAAACATTTTCTGTTATTGCATACTCTTCCGCAATAATTGCAGGTCAATTGTCCAGCTATTTCTTTGGCAATAGTGATATCTTGATTGATAACTATGATGGACTCGCATTCAACGCAAAGAGACGTCTTATTCACTTTAGACGTTATTGCTGTTAAATCGAATTCCTTTTCGAAATATCTGAAACATTGATTACACGTCGCAGATTCTCTTGAAGCATGAGATAATATATGTTGACGAAGATTCTCGTGGGACGTGTAATTTGTGTGACAAGTCGTACACTTTTGCTGTTCCCTGTGTAAGAGTTTGTGAAGAATGAAGCCCGCAGGCGACACAAATTCTTCATTGCATTCGGAACATGTTAAGTCTAATGTAGAGTTGCTGGTCAGTAACTTTTCAGAGTTAGCTGCAATAGGCATTGACTCTCCGGACGTTTCAGAAGAAGCATCTTCGAAATTACTAAGAATCGACTCTTCGGGCGTTTCGAAAAAATCATCTTCGATAAATTCTTCGGTTTCAACCGATTTGATTGCAGCTTCATTCGAGTCACTCTCCGAGTTTACGATAGTTTTCTTTTTGCGTAGAGTCATTTTCGTTGGCGACTCTTCAGTAACATCTAATAAAAAAATTATTTAGTTAGTAAGATTATTATAATTAAGAACTAAATTTAAAATCGACGATGTAAATTAAGACATCGTTAGGCACCGATTTATAGTTACGGTTTTTGCTTAGGTAAGTTTCCTCCCCATCTTTTAAATGAGAATTATTATAGATATCAATCTCATAGTTTTACTAGAAATATAATGTTTCTGATAGCCACTTGCATCACCAGTTAGTATCAACCATAGATTACTACATATCAACAGAATAGGATAAACTGAGATTAAAGCTTAACTAAAGTTGGTGCAACCGGCCCCTAGTATAATAATTTTTCCAGAAACGCACTCGTAAATGTTACACGATTATGTTTCTGGAAAATATTACACACATCACGTCTTACATTTTTATTATCAGTGATCGTACTTATAACTTGACATTTTTATCGAAAAGTGCATTGGTAGTGCTCACTATATTTTCTTTTTTTACTCGAATAGTCAGAGCACAATTTATTTTAAGTGTTGTAACATAATACCCAGTCAGTACTACCCCTTTTGGTACTGTTTCATTATATTACAGCGCAAAAATAAGGTGAGGGGTCTCCTCCATTGAGCATTTATTATGACCCTGTATTAGTCTGAATTGGTTGACTTTCCATTTTTTAGAATCACATTCCGAGCACTAACCAGGACATTACTGATTATGTGCGACTGTATAACTTATCACCCTTTCACTTTTAATCACCTGAGTATTCGTCCGAACTTTCTTCCTCCGAAGAACTCGTTTCTCCTAAAACACACACAATTAGAATAAAATCATTAATCACAACAACACAAACTTACTTTCACTACCATCCTCGTCATCATCCCATACCATAAAAGTTTCATACGGCTGAATGATTTTGCAACTTCGAAAATATTTCTGGCCTTCAGAAATGTAAGAAGTCAAGTTCGCCTCGCACATACTTTTCGCTCTACCCACAAACGCCATCCATTCACAGAACTTCCTTTCTTTTGCATCCTTTAAAAGAAATAAATTTGATATTACTATCTCGAATAAAAAGGAAATTAACACAAACTAACCTTGCCAGGGTAAGGGCCAAATTGCGTTCCCAAACCGACGACTTCTTTGGCGTAAATCACTCTGTGAGTTGCGTGCACGCAATTGTCAGTTGCCTGTAAAACACAATAACTTGTGATTAAAGAGCAAAATAATTTCAAAATGTTTGCTTCAACCTGCAGAACTAACAACGTCAGTACAAGCGATAATAATCGCACGAAAGTAAATGAAAAACTGCTTACCATTTAAATTTGGAGATCAAATCATCCAATCAAGCTTGTGAACAATAATTTCCCCAAATCTTTTCAGTGCTTAAATCTTTCGATCAATTAGTACGTGCATATGATAGGACAAAAGAAATAAGAAAGCCGCATGTCCCATATTAGTCCAAAATCAATCTTTTCTTTCTGTCGAGTTGTATATTTCTGTCACCAGATGCTCCCATTACCGATCGCGTTACCGAAAATCTAATAGATACCCAGTTTTTCTTAAAACGCTTTGTTTTAAATCAATTTTACGCAGGAAAATGTTATTTTAAAAAAAGTATTTACATTTCTTTTGTCTTTTCGCGAAATTAATAGAGCGTTAGGCGGGTTAATTTAAAATAAAGTTTTTGGTAATAATGATTGGGTTTTGGTTTTCAAGAGTTTTGAAATAAAATTTAAAATTATTATTAATGAATATTGACTGGATTAAGACTGCATTTTTCTTTATTGCATTAAAAGGCCACGGATTTCACTGGTCCTCGTCCAGTTCGGCTAAAATATATTTTTGTAAGATAGTGATAATGTCTGTTTGGGCACACATGGCATTCTTTACAGACAAAACTCGCAATTTATGCGCCACTAAACACCCAAAAGCACTGGGGTCATCATCAGTTGAATTATTCGCCTGCAAATGAAGAATACTAATCAACAATAAAATTTAAATTGAACTAAAATAACATCACAATCTCGAAATATACTTGATTGGCAACTACTGGGTTTTTGCCCACCCAAAATCCAATTCCATTTTGAGAGACAGTTCCTAACTGATGCATCATGTTAGCTATGTTCTCAGCCTTAATAGTTGCTGTCTTTGTCCGTTTACTTGAATTATTTTGGGCCTGTACACCTAAAAACAAGTTTGCAATTGCACCAAAATTACCGACTACATTAAATAATTTGTACTTGTAAATAATGGATGGTTAGGTCTGTTTCCAATCGCCTGTTTCAAATAAAACAAGGAATTATTTCGTACTTATAACCTAAATATGGTTTCTAAGTTCTTACATTATTATCTGGAGTCTCTGTTTCCATTACTCAGTTCATTAAAATCAATTTAAAGTGAACTACGAGTATAGAAACCAAACCGATTGGAAACAACACATTTGCACCATAAAATTCTAAACAATATCAATTGCTATTTTCTTTTAACAATGCAGATAATGATAATAAAAGTAACACAGTTTGAGTGTGAAAAAAACTACCATACTCTTTATTTAGCTCTAGCATAGTGATATTAGATTTTTACACTTTTTATTCAAGATTTTCATTGGATAAAATTCATTCAGCTTATTTTTCTTTATGAATTATCCATCTCTAATTCGTCTAGAATATACTTCTGAAGAATTGCCATTATATCAGCTTGCGCCATTATGGCATTTCGAGCACTCAAGCAACGCAGTTTGTGAGTTACCAACTGACCAAATGTAGAGGGATCATCATTTATGGTTGACGCAGACTAAAATCAAAGCAAATCAAATTGAAATAATCACAAAAAAATAAAATAGAATACAATCTCACGTTTGTAGTCGTGTCAGAGCTTTGTAAATTGGTATAAGCTTCTGATGTGCCGTTTGTACTCCTAACTTTTCTTCTTGTAGATTTAGCTGCAAAAGTACAATAATCAAATGCAAAGTTCACAGTTACAAATATCTCTTGTTACTGCTGGATTTTGGTTGAGGAGAACCATTCTTACAGTCCTATAAAGTCAATAAATCAAAATTAAAATAAATAACCACACATAATTACAAAATTTTAACTTACATCTTCTTCTTCCATTAAATCCATCATTTTAAAGCTGCTTGTGATTCGTTTTACTATAAAATGCTAGGAATTGATAGTTTTATCATCAGTGCTAAATTTCAGTAGGTAGATATTGTTTCGTTATTTAACAAAGGTGACAGACTTGCAATGTTTCTTTACAATTGTTATCAAGTTGTCTCTGATATCATAAAACAATTTTAATTTCCCATATAATTTGTTATTTTACAAATAGGTAAAAATTATTTCACAGAGATATGTACAGGACGCTAAGCGTCAATAAATTAAAACATTAATGATCTTCCAGTTCTGCTATAACATATTTCTGTAATACTGCCATAATATCTGCCTGGGCCTTGATTTGATTTATCATGCTCAAACGCCGCAATTTGTGTGCTACGAGACATCCAAAAGCGCTGGCATCGTCGTCTGTTGGAGGAGAGTTGTTCTGGAACAATTGAGCAAAAGAAACCTATTTCGTTATATTTAAGATTTTTTGAGCCACAACTTAATTTAATACATATATTTCAATCAATGTATGAATATCAGCTGTTCATTTTTTCGGGTTATATCATAATTCTATACTTTTTTTTAAAGTTTGAATTGAGTAATCTAAAGTGCACACACAAAAATAAAGGTGTTATTCGAGTGTAAAATTTGTGTTATTGTAGTGTAAAGTTGTCTTTTACACTAATTTAAACACC
>JAQIXT010000885.1:0-22505 GCA_034700445.1 Stenotaenia linearis | reverse complement strand
GCCAATGACGTCACAAAATCTCGAATTGCGAGACCAATCCGAGACTCGCGGACGGGCATACCCTTATATTTACCCTGAGCCAGACTACGATTTGAAAGGAAAAAGTGGGGAACTACGAGTTAAAGTAATTTGCTTAGGTGATAGTGCTGTAGGGAAATCAAAGTAAGTATAAGTAATTCAAGAACAAATAGTATTGCACCTAAATATACCGAAATTACTTTTTTTCTTGTTCCATTGCAAATATCGATTTTAGTGTAATGTACTTATTTTTTATTTATTTATTATTTTCCTTTTTTTTTGCAGATTAGTCGAGCGGTTTTTAATAGACGAATAGTATCCTTTTAATACATTTTCCTAACTTAGAATTTTTTTTCAATATTTTTTTTCCAATATAATTAATAGTAAAACACAGCAGTTGTCAACATATGCGTTGACCTTATTTCAACATAGAACCAAAATTGACGATGAAGAAGTCTTAGTCGGTAAATTTTCCGAAAATTATTTTCCAAAAAATAAAAATAACTTCAAAAAAATTTTTAAGAATTAATATATTGTATTCTTATAATTATTTACCTCTGATTATTAGATTTTTGGGATACAGCTGGTCAAGAACGGTTTAACAGCATGCATGCGTCGTATTACCATCAAGCTCACGCCTGTATTTTGGTAAAATCAAATTACAATTTGGTAAGTCGTTTGAATGAGTAATAACATTTGTTTTTCTAGGTGTTTGATACGACAAGAAAAATCACGTACAAAAATTTGGCAACTTGGTACAAAGAACTACGAGAACACCGACCAGAAATTCCTTGTTTTTGTGTGGCTAATAAAATAGACGGTAAAATGTCAAGGGTCGAAGAAAATCTATGCAATTTCTATCGATTTTTCCTAACGAATAAATAATTTTGGCTCTTGATCTAATTATTTATATACTTTTATTGCAGTTGATTACAAGGTCACGCAAAAGGGATTCAATTTCCCCAAAAAACAAAATCTACCTTTTTATTTTGTATCTGCATCCGATGGGACCAACGTGGTTAAGGTATTAATTAATGAGAAACTAATTAACCATTTTTTACATTATTTTTTAAAAAGTTATTCAAAGATTCAATAAAAGCAGCAATAAAATACAAGAAAAACCCGTCTGATTTTACTGATGAAATTTTAGAAGAATTGGAGGTAAAAATGAAAAATTGACATTAAAAATGAATTTAAAAAATAAATTTTTACAGCACATGAATAATGGGAATGGTGCCGATTTTGATGATGACGATGGTGTCTCAAATAGTTAATGCAAAAACTTGAATTACATCTCGCTGACTATTTTCTATAAATGGAAATGTTTGTTATCACAGTTTTTGTTACTTAAAGCAGTAAATATGTTAGTTTTAATGTTTATTATAAAATTTCTTAAATTTTTTAATGTATGCACAATCAAACATTAAAATAAAACTATGCAATCAATTCATTTTATTTTCATTCCTCAACAAAACATCAAATTAAAAATTAATAACTAAAAAATTCACCTTTGATTATGCGTTAGTATTTCGGTAAACAAAGCAAACATCAGACATTCACATCAAAATTAAATCAATTTTGTGGTTAAAATTGTTATATAAAATAAAGTTTCCTAAACTTGATTTGATTTTTGTATAAGTTAGGAAAATTTATTGCAAATTACAAAATTACTATTTCGTAATTTTAAATCTAATGTTATTGCGAGTTAAAAAGTATTATTTCTATTTGACTAAATCATAAATAAAATAAACAAGAAAAGAAAAGAAAATATGTGGTGAATTTATAAACCTCCTTTAAACTTTTCATCATTCCTGAAGTTGAACGTAATTAGCTGGAAATAATCCAACTTTTCCTCTGCATTCACCTCTCCACCAACCCTCATCGATCTATAACCAATTTAAAAATAGAATAGATAAATATTTTGATCTAAGTATAGAATCTATAAACTGACCATTTCGATATTCGTTATAACTTCATCTGGATCAAATGAAATCTCGTCGTCAGCAGTTGCTTGATAGTCATATAAAGCAAATGCTGACACTCCTGTAGGTTCATCTGAAGGCTCGTAGTAAATTTCGTGATTCTGATCTGAATCTTCTAAAAATAATAAAAATAATAATACATTTAGTTAACAATTCTAAAAATAAACTGAAAATATTAATAAGTAACCTGAACTGTGCTCCAAAACAGTTTCTTGAGGTACAACTGTTATATTTTCAATAGGTTGTTGAGCAGTTTGAATAGACTGTGCAGGCTGAATAGGCTGTGCAGGCTGAATAGGTTGTGCAGGCTGAACAAGTTGTGCAGGCTGAACAGGCTGTGCAGGCTCTACTTCTGGTTTTACCTCAACTTCATTGGTCTTTTCTTCAAAATCCTACGAATTTATTATTTTGCAATGAATATTAATTATGTAAATCGAAATAAATTAAAGCAATCTACTAAAGCGCCAGACGATAATCTTGTGCGTACTGCAGGTTGCGGCTGTTGTTGTTGTTGTTGAGTGGACTCGCTAATTTTTGTTTCATTCTCGAGCTTAATTCTTCTCTGTCTATTCTCCTCTTTCTTCTTTTCCTCTTCTTTTTCTCTTTTCTCTCTTGCTATACGAAGTTTTCTTTCCTCTTCTGCGCGTGCTCGTGATTCTTCTTCAGCAGCTGAAGCCATGTTTTCAAATTTACTTCTTAAACTTTTTGTTTTGTCTGATACTGAAATGCAGAAATAATTAAATTCATGAAAATTTCTAAAATCACGAAAAAATTCTTAAACTAACCAACATCAGGTTTAACTTTTTCATAGTTAGACGTCGGTTTTTCAACTTCACTATATGCATATGCTGACTACAACATAAATTTCAAAAAATTCATGAACCCCCAAAAAAAAGAAAAAAATATACGTTTTACCTTATCTACTCTTTCAGTATCAATCCCAAACTTTCCACCAAATCCTTTCTTCATGTCAACTTGAGATGGATGTTGATCAACTTTATTAACTTGATCCCAACCACCAGCTGATGAGTCTTGTCTGTCCCTTTGAACGCCAAACTTTCCACCAAATCCGACCGAATGATCTGAAATTAAAAAGAAATTACAAATCAAAACAAACGCAATCACCACAGCACACTTCAAATATTTACCAGTTTGGGATTCATGTTTTGCTAAATTCTCCTTGTAATCCCATCCCACAGCCGATTTGTCTATTCTGTCGGATTGAACTCCAAATTTTCCACCAAATCCTGTAGTATAATCTGCAATAATTCCATAAATTAATGAGTATATATTTATAACAATTTAATGCGTTAATAAATGACTGGCGCTGTATTAATTTCTAATAAACAGAACAAAAGAAAAATTGATGTAAATTGATAAAGTTATGTTATGTTAGATGAAAAGTGGTATGAAATTTGAAGACGTTATTCTACACATCCATCCTTCCACCAGTATTAGTTCTCGCAGCATCAATTTCATCTGAGGACTCACCAATTTGCGAACAATGCTTGTCCGTTTTCTCTTTGTGATCCCAACCATATGCACACTGATCAACACGATCTTTTTGGATACCGTGTTTACCGCCGAACCCTTTTGCATAATCTAATTCACATTTACGATTACAATAGTAAACAATTAAAATACCGTATTGCATAACCGCAAATAAACTCGTTACGAACTTAAAAAAGTAAAATAAGTCAAAAGCCACGACCGTGAGTCTATATACCTTTCTGCGATTCATGTTTTTCCAGTTTATTTTGATAATCCCACCCTACAGCCGATTTATCAATGCGATCTTTTTGAATTCCATATTTCCCACCAAAACCTGTAGAATAATCCTTTTGTGATTCGTGCTTGTCTACTTTTTCTTTATAATCAAAGCCAACAGCCGACTAGAAATAATAAAAAAACATTTTAATTATACGTATTCAAGAGTACCTAGCACTACCAATAAACATACTTTGTCTTGCCTATCAGATTGAACTCCGAACTTTCCACCGAATCCAGATGAATAATCTTTTTGCGAAGCATGTTTTTCTACTTTTTCAAGGTGATCATGTCCCAGAGCAGACTGCAATAACAGAAATTGTAATCAAAAATCAATTATTTAATCTATAAAATCTATAAAATCAGTCTACCTTATCCATCCTATCATTTTCCACGCCAAATTTACCACCATATCCATAACTTGCTTTTGGTCCCGATTCCATTTCTTGTTTTTTATTACGGGCATCGCTTTCTGTGACATCGTCACGTAATTGCTTGAAACTAAAAATTAATTTACTCATTTAAATATATCATCTCAACAACTTTATAAATATTTTTACTCTATAGATCCAAGTAATCGTCCAGAACCCTCTATAGTTTTGGATCCCCATCTCTGCTCTTCTTCGGTTACATCATTAATAAAATCAGGATCGGTTTCCCAATCATCATCGCAACTGTTGGTATTTTGAGTGATGTTATGTCCGGTTTGTGCCTTCCACATTTTTAACGATTGTCAATCTGAAAAATGAATAAATCCTATGTAAATTTATAAGTTTATGAATTTAAATTATAAATCTGTAAATAGATGAAATAAATAACCGAAGGAAATGAGTCATATGAATTTCCTCCTATTTACTTCTAAACACTAAACAAAAATTAAAATAAACTTAACTGTTCAACAGTTATTGCGTTTAAAAATAAACTCACTACGAGCAACAGAAATTATACATACCGCACTTTTATATAAAATCTTTTGTTGCCTTGTAAATTTTCTATTTACGACATGACACACGTTATCAGTAAAGTGCCTCCCAATACCTCACCCCTGTCACACGTTTTCAGAAACGGATATTCATGATGGTTCAATTACTCAGATGGAATTTGGTTCCAGTTGACTTCTGTAATACAACATACGTCATTTTACATATTTTAATATTCCAACGCCAGATGGCAGGATTCAATTCTTTAAAATTATAATAATTTATATCTATATCATTTTTAATCTAATTACTTAATTTACAATTTCCAAATATTATTATAAATTGATACAGAAATTAGATGCATTAATGTTTGAAGTAGAGTCGGTCAGATTGCTTACAGTCTGTCTGAATCTTCGTGGAAAGGTTCATGACGTAAGCAGTTTCATGTCGATATCGACACATTTAAATCGCAAGTTGCTATCTAATCTCTCTCATTAACCTGTATGTCCTTGCCGGCAAAGAAACCAACCATGTCCGCTCTAGCGCAACTTAAAAAATTAACTGTGGTAGTGGCCGATACCGGAGATTTTGAGGGTAAATGTTTAAATATAATTTTATTTTTGACTCACGGATTCCACTCACCACCTGTAAACAAGTTTTTAGTCGGTGGTCTGTGAAAAAGAAAGAAATCCACTTCAAATTTAAATTTGCATTCTCAGAGTTTTATTTGAATATAATATTTTCAAAATGTAATTTTTTAATCTTTGCTATATTTGCTTTTAAACTAGCCATGAAGAAATTTCAACCTACAGACGCAACCACAAATCCATCATTAATTTTAGCTGCTGCGAATATGCCGCAGTATCAAAATTTGATTTCAACTGCTCTTGAATACGGAAAAACTAAAGGACAGTAAGTAGAGTTTTAAAAAATTCATTTTGCGTGAAATTTGAAAACGTGACAAAGCACTTCTTCTTTTTTTTTTTTTAATGTAAAATAATCTCTTTACTCATTTGACCTTGAAAATTTGACTTTTAGGAATACTGAGGAAAAACTGAAACTGGCTATGGATAAATTATTTGTACTTTTCGGGTTGGAAATTCTGAAAATCATTCCCGGGAGAGTTTCTACCGAAGTTGATGCAAGGTAATATTTAAAATGTGTTTTTAGATCATGACATAATTAAGATAATTTTTTTAGGTTGTCGTTCGATAAAGAAGGATCAATTGCAAAAGCGCGTCAACTTATTGCTTTGTACCAGGAAGCAGGGATTTCAAAAGATAGAATTCTAATCAAACTTGCATCTACCTGGGAAGGAATCGAGGCTGCAAGGTAAATGTTAATTATGTTTACAAAACCATGACTTACTAATATCGAGTCACGGTTAATAACTTGCGTAATAATGACTCTGCAAATTACTATTTTATTAAATTTTAGAATTTTGGAAATGAAACATGGAATTCATTGCAACTTGACGTTGCTCTTTTCCTTTGCTCAGGTAAATACTTTGATTTAATATTTAAAGTTCAATATTTACAAAGTGGAAAAAATTTAGGCTGTGGCATGTGCTGAAGCAGGCGTTACTCTCATTTCACCATTCGTTGGACGAATTCTTGATTGGTACGTGAAAAATACTGCGCAGAAACATTTTGAGCCTGAAGAAGATCCAGGAGTAAAAAGCGTGACTGCTATTTACAACTACTACAAGAAATTTGATTACAAGACCGTAGTAATGGGTGCATCATTCCGAAATTCTGGGCAAATAACTGCCTTGGCAGGATGCGATTTGCTAACAATTAGTCCGCAATTACTGGGAGAATTGGATGCTTCAAGCGATGCCGTGCATCCTCACTTGACTGTTGATTCCGGTGAGAATTCTCACGTCATTTGAATTGAAGGAAGTTTATTAATTTTTCTCAATGTTTTTCTTTTCTCGAAATAGCCAAGAAAGACGACATCGAGAGAATTACAATGGACGAAAAAACATTCCGCTGGATGTTGAACGAAGATGAAATGGCTACTGACAAGCTGTCGGAAGGAATCAGGAAATTTGCAGCCGATGCAATTAAATTGGAAAACATTCTTAGAGAAAAAATGTAATTCAAATAAACTCTTTATTGTTAATTTTTTTTTCGAATTTATAATTCGATTATAATTCTCATTAATTAAATAACTGTATGAAAAAAAATTCAAATATATTTTGTATTATGTAGTAAATTTACAATTATTTCATATCATCGTGCAATACATACAATCAATCAAAAATATTTTCCAGTACAAAACTTCCAAGTAGAAAATGTAGAAAAATAAGTAAACAACCTTATCCAACTTGCCACTATAAAAAAATTTATAAAAATTCAGTTTTTTGTTTTGAAGTTAGTGAATTGTTTACCCTCAATCCTCCACCATCTCCGCTTAATTCAGCCTTTCTTTCCAATTGTTCTTTCTTTCTCTGCTGATCCTTAATCCGTTGTGAATCTTTAACGCCTCGAGATTCTTGCTCTTTCAACCTCTTTTCGGCTGCCTCTGCCTGTTGGCGACGTCTAGTTTCCTTCAAAATAAAGCAATATTCATTAAGACGTGCTATTTAAAGCGTCAAATGGCCCTGCAAACATTGGGGAAAATCCCAAGGTCAATTGGGGGCCCATAAAAAAAAAACTCCCACAATTGTAGATGCCATTGATTTCATTTAACGATTTATTTTTAAATCAAGGAATTTCGACGCCTACTTGCAATTATTGCAACAAACACTTAAAAAAATAGTTTTATGTAATTCAAAACCTGTTTACATCTTATTTTTTCTTCAACTTTCAATGGAAGCTGAAGCAGGTCACCTTCGTGTCTCACGTTTCCCTGGTTACAACTAGATAACAGCCATTGGTTGCCTAGCACGAAATAGGTGTGGCTTATTTGGAGGTACAGGTTGGTGCAGGTGTACAAGAACACAATAGGCACAGGAAATGACATAAAGGAAATGCTGGACTAAACTTTATTGTTCTTCAGGTGTTATCTTTAGTTCAAACTAATCGGTCAAACTAATCTCAGGTAAGCTTATTCATGAATTTTGGAATATTATTCTGAGTTGTGATTTATCTATTTAAAAAATATAACCACCATTTTAAAGTGAAAGTCATTCAATACTTGACATGCTTGACCACTTTTCTATTACTCAATTGTTTTACCTTCCATTTTCCTCTTATTATTCCTTCAAAAAATCATTAAATTGTTTATTGATATGTCTCTCAGGCTAAATTTAGGTTGTTTATATTCAGGAGACTAAATATTTAGGAATTTATAAACAAAAATATAATTTCTGTTATTAGCACAATCATTATATAATTTTTTTTCCTCATCGAATATATTCTTAATTTTTTTTTTTTTTTTTTTTTTTTTAATAGGCAAATAAATTTGTAAACAACAACCACCGGATTTCATGTGAATCCACTGCTTTGACAGACATCCCAGTGATTCAGTTTTCTAAAAGGAAACAATTACACCACAAAAATGCTAAAATATATAAAATTCACTGACAATATGGCTGTCTCTCGGATTATATTTGTGATATTATTGTTATTAACTATTTCAACAGAACTGAAATCTGAGTCATCAATGAAACCTAAGAAAGCTTTCACCTGTCCTGCCAGGCGTGGTTCATGTGATTGTAGTCCTTTAGATGATGTCATCATTTTTAATAACTGTGGATCAAAAGATCAGTATACAGTAACTGTTAATATCACCAAGGACGAGATGTTAATGGACTGTAAATGTAAATCGTCAGCGGAATGCAGCACGATATTCAGCACTAACATGTTCGCTGAATTCAACTTGGAATCGATTGAATCTGTGCATTTTGTGAGTTGTCCGATGCCTAAAATTTCCTTCAGTCAAATGTTGGGGACCTTAAACCCAATCGAATTGAGTATTTCGACCTATGTTGAAGTGCTTAGAATTGAAGAGAATTTTCTGTTTGCAAATTTGACTAATGTTACTCATCTTACCATTAGAAGCGGAAAAATTGAAAAGCTGGATGAAAATGTGTTTGCCGATCTTAAAAATTTGCAGTATTTGGACTTATCTACCAATTCGATTGAGGAACTACCAGCCGGAATCTTTAATAACTCAGGAAATTTGACCTATCTGTCATTGGTAGGAAATTACCTGTCTAAATTACCCACAATTTACCAAGCGTTACCGAATTTGGAAATTCTCAATCTGAATTCTAACAAATTCAATAATTTATCTGAAAACTATTTTGAATTTGCGCCCAATTTGAGGAATCTCACCGTCACTCACAACCTGCTATCGATTATATCGCCCAACGCATTCCAGAACTTATCAAGTTTATCGATGCTCGATTTATCTTACAACGAGTTATTAGAATTACCAAGCAGTTTTCTGGAATCAAATGTCAATCTCGTGGAACTCCGAATTCGACTCAACGTTAACCTCTCCGCTTTGAAAGCTGATACGTTTTCTAATGCAAAATCCTTAGAAATATTGGACTTGGGAAGAAATAATTTAACAAAATTACCTGCAGATTTATTAAGCCACTTGACCAGTTTGGATTACCTCGATCTCAGTCGAAATAAGCTCGACTCAATACCGGACAATTTCTTTACCGATTCGACTAACTTGACCTGCATCGATTTGAGCGTAAACGAATTGGCAACATTACCGGAAAATTTGCTGAAACCATTGCAAAGACTCCGAACGATTAATCTTCATAATAATCAAATTCAAAGCATCGGACAAGATTTGCTCTCAAAATTACCTGCCTTGACTCGACTGGATTTAAGCAACAACGAGATAGAAGTCATACAACAAGAAGCATTTCTTGGTTCAAACAACATATCGTGGATGGATTTGTCGTGGAATCAAATCCGACTCGACTCCGAACCATTTACATTGCCTCCAGCAATGCGGCATGTAAATCTCACTCACAACCGCATAACTTTTCTACCAACAAAATGGAACCAAGCCGAAAATCTCCACAGTATCAACTTAAGTGAAAATTTAATCGAAAGTGTCAACACACAAGAACTGAGCTACAAATCCAGCAAAGTCATTGTGGATTTGACCCGCAACCACATCATGACCATTAATCTAAAAGACATTAACCACGTCAAAAAAGAAGATACATCATCCATTCAAGAATACGTCCCAGCAATTCCAAGAATACTCGTCGACAACAATCCCATCAATTGTGACTGCAATTTGCAGGAATTTGTGCACTTCTTGAAAAACAAAAATCTCGATCCCAAAGCGCCTTTTCAATTCGAAGCAAACAACCTAACGTGTGCACGACCACTCAACAGCATCACAACAAACCAACTCTTATATTCCGTGTCAGAGGACGCACTTTACTGTAACTTAGACGATCAATGCAGTCAGAACTGTAAATGCCGTTTGACACCGATATCTCGAATCACCGAAGTGCATTGCGAAGGAAAGATGTTGAGTGAAATGATCCAACAAGTGCCACCCAACGCATCAAAAGCTTATTTTGACAACAATCAGTTGACTTCGCTCGAAGCAATTCAAGATCAAAAATGGAAACGTTTGACAGAAGCGCATTTCTCGATGAATTACATCAGCGATATTAGCAATAAAATCGAATTGCCGACGTCTTTGCAAGTGTTGACACTTGATGGAAACAAATTGACGACCTTTCCGGATTGGTTGATGGAAGTCGTGAACAAAAGGCAGTCTTTGATGGTCACACTTAGTAATAATTCATGGATATGCGATTGTTCCACTCTTGGGTTCTACCACTGGCTGCAGACTGCAACGCCGGGAAAAATAAACGATCCTGGAGACATAAGATGCGGACTGGGAAAATTTTATCAAAAAAAATTGAAATTGCTCGATTTTACTGAGATTTGTCCGCATGAAAATGATTCATCGTCAAGTGCGATTACAGTCTCAGTTCTTACAATTCTCATACTCCTTTCAGCTCTCGTGTTTGGTGTTTATTGTGCAATGAGACATAAGTTTGAAATCAAAATGTGGCTGTTCAGACACAGGCTTTGTCTTTGGTTGAGAACTGAGGACGATATCGAATCTGGTCATCCACTGTAATCAGTGACACAAAGTGAGAAAAGTGAACAAATTTAGAAATAGCCACAAACCACTTATTTTGCCTTTTTCACTCCAACTAACAATATAAATCCGTTTTTGAGCTTTTTTTTATACAATGCTAAGCTTGGTTTTGAAGAATTGTATTGTTTTTTTTATTTGATTATTATTAACAATAATTAATCACAAAATGTTTATGCAGAGTATGATAAACCAGCAATTATTTTTTTTAAATAAAATAACCAATTTTTAATATGTTTTGTATAAATTTTTGAAACAATTGTATGTGAACGGAAGCACAAGTTGTATTTTACAAATATAGATCTAAAAACTGTTTTAAATAAATTACATTATTTTAATTAGTATAATTATTGTAATAATTCAAACGTATTTTCATGTACTTTAAAGCATTAAAGTTAAATGTTTCTAAATTTTATACGTTAAATTGATTTTTTTCTATTTGTTAAATTGCACCATCTAATTTATTGCATCTTCCTTCCTCCTCAAAACCATAATTGATTGATTATTTCATTTTAAATTTTTATTTACTCTCTGTTCATTCTATAAGTCTAAATACCAAAGGTCGAACACAACCATCCGTAGTGTAAAGGAAAAATTGAATGTCATTTGCCACATTTTTGTGGTTATTAATAACACAATTCGTAAGTGGTATCAGTGGTTTAGGCTTAACCGAGATCACCTTTTTCGATACTATTATAATTTCTATGGAAAAGAATTACTTACTGCGTCTGGCTGTTGATTGTAATCAGCTGATGAAGATCCTAAACACGGCAGACACATACCCATTTTTACTCACTTGCCCTTGCTCGAGTTACAAGTTACAATACATGCGATTGAGGTGAAGAAATAATTTAAAGTTAATGGTGGCGCCATCTTCTGAGCAAAAAATTAACTTAGAAAGAAATAACCACAAATAAAATTTTTTTTTTATCTTTAAACTAACTCGAACAACACAATAATTAATTATTGACAGAATTAAAATTTTTATTACAGATTACAAATCGCTTAACTGTTTAAAATTTCTTCATCCTTTATCAGTGATTGTCTTGGTAGCCCAAAATCTAATAAAATTATTATCCAGTTGCATTGATTTTAAATTTTAAATTTTAAAAAGTTTATATTTAGAAAGTTATTAAGTTAATAAACTTTATAAGACTAGTTATATATAAACTACATACATATTTTGAAAAATATAGGTTTTCAGATTAGAATCAGAATGCTTCTTTACTTGCAATATTAAACTTCAGTTGTAGGATCTAGATAAAAATAGAAGTTAACAGAGTAAATGAAAAAATGTGATAAAAATCAGAAATCAATTGTACGTGAAATACTTTAACCTTCCCAACATTCACTTACTCTGATGGTAATCCAGATGCTGCATTAATCAAAGTACGATTCAAAAAAATTAATTTTCGTGAAATATTCAATTATTTATTGCAATTTAGTTAAAACTATAAATTACATAAATTAAAATTTTCTAACAAAAAAAAATTACATAAAATTAATAACATCCTAGCAATTAAAACTTACAATTCGAGTAAAAGCAGTTATGTTTGTATCACAGACAAAGAACAAGACAAAGGTATCTCGAAGACTCTCTACTCGAGGTGTTTATATTTCAATAATTACGAACAACATAACAAACTACCTGTTCGGTTTCTAGAAGAGCTCGTTGTTGTTCTTGAGTGGGAGAGGATGACGGTTCACTATCAGCTGAATGAGACAATACAGAATGATGAGATGATGTTGGCGTTGTTGCCAATGGTCTTGTGGTAGACATAATGGAAATGCTAGATTTGCGAGAAGAAGAAATGGATAATGCCCTTTTGCGAGGTCTTCGCACCTCGCCGTCCATATCATCGTCGTCATCCTAGATCAAAAATAATAAGAAGTTACATTTTTTTAAAAATCATTTCAGATCTGTACCTCAGCACTAAAGGGAATTCCATCAGCCAATGATTTTCGTCTTCGTAATTCTGAGAGTAGATCGGTAAATTGTTCCTTGAGTTCTGCTACTCTTGCAAATAGTTCTTGTTGTACCGCAGCGTTTTCTAATTGGTCAGGGCTGGGAGATACAAGAGCAGCTGCATCTAACCGTTGTGTTATGCCGTGAAGTTCGTCTTGAACGTCGTGCAACTTCTGTTGTAACTAATATTATAAAAAAACATTTTTTTTCATGCATTTCTGTTTTTAATAATCAATTATTACCTCTTCTACTGGTGGTTTTAATAAAGAATTCTCTCTACCTAGTAATAAAAAACTCCGGCGACGACTTTCGCCTGGAGTTCTCCGGCTAGCTAATAGGTTTGACATTTTGTTTATCTAAAAAAAAGAAATTTCATTAAAATCATTACGTTTTGGAGTGTTTGGAAATCGAACCTGAGCAACAAATTCCGTGATAATGGATTGAGGATTTGGTAAAATTTCTTTATCAGCTACAACTGACATTTTCAATATGTCTGAATAGGTGAACACAGACAGCGCAATTGGAACACTATCTCTTGGTGGCATCCAAAAGACTACTGATTTCAATTGATGAGCTCCAATTTGCAAGGGTACTTCCGGTCCTGCAATGTTGGAGAAAAGCAGAGATGCTCTGCGCAAAATGCAGTTGACAAGCCATTGAGCTAGACACACAGGAAGAAATGCGTGAAGAACGTGTATAGCACCATACATCACAACTGAATCGGCTGAAGTTTTCAATTCTTCCAAACGACTTCGCACTTCCCATAATTGTGGAATCACGCCCTCAGTATTGGTTGGAATTACAACGTTAGTGAGTGAAAACTCTGTTCCCATTGGAACCCAAGTTCGTCCATGCTTGGGTTCATAACGGAGATCAATTGTAATATTTATCTTGAAAATAAAATCACAAATTAAATTCAATCCAATTCAATCCCAAAAGTTTTACCTTTAAATCATATGGGTTAGATATACCTTTACTCCTTAATACGCTTCTTAAACTTCCGGTCAGTCCTCCTAAAATGACATCATTTAACGTACTTCGCGTAACTTGCTTAATCCGCGTAACTTGAGGAAGGTTGATATCATGCGACCAAGCAACAACTTTGGTATTATCGGCAACCTTCTTTCGTCGCCGGAAGAAGTTGTGATCTTGACAGGTAAAAAATAACCACGAAAAAAAAGTAACCGGTCCTATAATCAGGGCGCGAAACACATTTAATGGGAATGCCGTACCGCCAAACCTCGGTTTTGCATTTGGCACTAATTGCCCATCAGCTAACGAATGAACAAGAAGTTTCACCAATGAAGTACCGTCGGTTACAGAATGATGAATTCGGAAAAAAAGTACCGTATCTCGATTTTTGTCAAAGTATGGTATAACTCTCATTTCCCACAACGGTCTTCCACTGGGTAGAGGTTGTTCAATTAAGGCACCAACAAATGACTGTAATTCCGACTTAGTTCTCACGTGAACAGGAGCCCACACTATGTGGTTATCGATATTAAAGTTATCATCTTCGACCCAGTAATAACCGGCTGACGCTGGAATGATCCTTTGCACAAATCGCGGATACATCCTCTTGCCGTCTTCGTGTACGGCCTGGATGACTCTGTGGAACACCAAATCACGAATTGCATTAAGGTCCAAACCACGCTCCAGAAATAACAAACAGCTGATGACACTCTGTCCTGAAGATTCGTCTTGCAGCCACATGACATCTGTGGCAGACAACATAGATGCCGTACTGTCCACACACCAACATCCCCAGCGATAAATCCTTGGGCAACAACAGCAGTTTGTAATAACCGTCCGCAGAAACAGAGCAAACGGATATAATATCCCGGTGCACAGCATTAAAGGTATACCGACGACGATTGCAAACATAACACTAAGGACTGATAATACAAAAGATTTCGTGACGCTTTTTTCTGTCGAATGCTGGAGTCTGCGTAAAGGCGCGCTTCGTAGGTGTCGCGGTACCCGAGGCTGTCTTGTATGACAATTAATAAATTTGTTGATGCATAAAGGTGAGTTGTTATCTTCAACATCCTTGTCTTCAGCTGAATCCATTTTCTTTCACCTCTCTGATTCGTCTTTTATTATGTGTTTTCAATGGTCATATTGATTTTGCCCATATTGATTCAGTGGTATTGGTCTTGTGACTTCTAGAAATAGTTTTAAAAAATCATTACATTCTTTTTTACAGTTTTTTAGAGAAAATAAAGCAGTTGCTTTGATGATATTACTCTAACCTTTCAACAACAAAATTTTCCACTTCACCTTGGAGATCTAAAACTGCTCTAGCAACTAACAAGATGTTTATACCTACTCAATCTTGCACCCGATTACTGATTACTAATCACAATTTTCGCAAAATTAAAACGCGACCTATTAATAACTTCGGGATCACGGAACATACACCTGAATTATTACTATTTCATTAAGTTTAATGTGGACGGGTTCATTAATAAATTGTACATCTCGGTAACCAAGCAACAAACCAGAAAATTTGTTATTACCATTTAGCAGACAAATTAAATAAGATATTTTTCTATTATCCCATTACTTGACTCTAGTTTGCAACTGGGTCAGAGGATAATTTGTGAGTTAAAACAATTGCCAAATTTTTTTTGTTAACAAGGCCATAAAACAAACGATATAGATTAAATTAATGGTATTAATCTGTAGGTTTTAATACCATCACAAATGATAAAATAGCGAAAAGACACGGAACTTCCACTACTAATTTGATTAGTTTCATCAAGAGTGAAGCAGGACCCTGTGTGTAAACAATTAGGATGTACCTGCAAAACTCCATTGATCCTCTTAATTAAGCGTACTCTAATAAAGTACAGGACGTTGCATAGACATACTGTACGTTAAAAATAGACAACACAGGCGAGACATATTTTTTTATAAATGTCTGCAAAATTTCACTGTTAAACCTTACTGAAATATAAAAGAAGTCAATTCATTCATTTAATATTTTTCCGCAATACTTAAATTAATCACAGACGGAAACATGTAGGAAAGACTACTTTCAGGAGCTACACTGTTCAATCAATAATATTCACCAGATAAAATATTGAATAAACCCACAGCCGTTAACCGAGCATCCACTACAACATACGGGTTTTTTTCACTTACCTTATATATTTGCTTTAAAACCGATGTAATCATTTGATATTTCATTTGTTTTTGTTTTAGAAAAAAAAAAGAAAGGACTGAGCTTGGTTATGCTTTGATTTTAGATAGGGTAACTGTACAATCCCAGGAATCCTTGCGCTCATAGGGTCATACCAAAATGATGCTAAGGGATCAGGGTAAATTTTACGTGTGGATTTGACATTTGAAAGAATAGAATTCGGATGTTGATGGATCTCGTTACTTTAAACTAAGATTTAGATGAAAAATAAAATAGAAATTAACTGCAGTTGGTTGCCAATGGTTTTGTAAAAGTTTTTAACCAAGAAATAAAAAATAAATACTTATCGACCATTTAAAGACAAGAATTAAGGATATTTATGATGTGTTGACCGTAAAACTGACTCAGCATTGTAAATGTTGCAGTCAACCGCTTGAAAGTATTTTGAAAATGATTAGTGAGATAAGATAAATCATTTTAAACCCTTTATTTTTACCTTTATTTATGTTGTTGCTGACGTACAATCCTGTCAATCTGCTGCATATAATTGACAGATATAACAAAACTATAATTCAGTCAAATTATTTCACGCCTCAATAATTTTTGACAATTTAATAAATTCAGTATAATATTAAATCGGTAAACATTAAGTTTTGAAGTGTTTATTTTCACTCATGTTTTCGTTCGTAAAAATCATAACAATTTCATTAAACAGAACATATGCATTTAGCTCCATCTAAACGTCCATTAATTGATTTTTTCTCCTTCCAGCAAACAACATATTGACAGGTTAGAAGAAGTCTGTCCTCAATTCGCGCTGAAATGTTAATTAATGTGTAATGTAAATAGCGAAGTTAAAAGTGATGTGCCGATTGGAACATTTCGCTTACCGCATTCGGGTGGTGTCTTTAATTTTTGCATGCAATCTGCGTAAAGAGTTGGTTTCAATGGATCAAAACATTTGTCGTGGTTTTTCTGACACTGATTTAATAATTTGACCATAAAATCCACTTCTTTTTGCGTTACTGCCGATCCAATTGTAAAAATTGAAATAATAATAAGCCCAGCAAAGGCAATTGCAAATTTAAACCTGCAAATGCAAATATTATGGAATAAATGTCAAATGAATATTAAGTAGATTGCTAATCAACTCACATTTTAACACAATATCGTTAAATCAAAAACATGTTTTCTAATCACACTGAAATTTAACGTTACTTCCTTGCCTTAATTTAGTCATCATAAGCCTGAATTACGCTTAATAGCGCATGCTGTAATTGTCACTATTGTTAATTGAAGCGTTGCATCTTTAGCTGCCCTGCACAGCTCATAATCTGGCGCATATATTACGTAAAGAAAAACCATCTGTAACTTTATTTTAAAAAGCACAACTTAAGATAAAGGAATTTTTTACACTTTTTATAGAACAAGATAAAAACTTCTTAGATCATGTTTACAACAAAAATTAACACGACCAAAATGTGTTGCGGTATCAATTTATTTAAATACGTATGTTTTTAAACAAATTAGTACGAAGATTTGTGTTTCCTTCGATAATTCTTCACGAATGGTTTATACAATTGCGCTTTGAAATTTGTAAGTTTACCGTAACCGCTGGAATCGTAACTGTCGTTAGAAAATTTTCGATTCTCATCTTGGTGTCTCGTCTGATAAGCTTTTCGATCACGACTGTTGTACACTGCCGAATTTTCGTGCCAGCAGTTGATATCAGCACAATTTTCAACAGTTGATGGATGGTACGGTGCTATAGAATGCACAATATCTTTAATAATCTTACCGGTAGTTTAAAGATCACTCCTGAATATCATACCACACTTTTCGATATTGCTAATTATTTTCAGACATTTTATGTAAGCAGTTATGACTTTGCGCTTACACATTTCCTTGTCAATTTCACATTTTACATTAACTTTTAACATTAGTTCAATTTCCATTTTTTTTGGTTTTAGCTCAGTATCAGTTGCATTGGTTTCATTTGATCCTGAATTTAAAGTATTAATGAGAGAGCCAAAAACCAGAACCAGAGTATAGATAAACTTCATATTGAATTAATCATCATTTTAAAAATTAGACAATTGATGCGTTTTTTAATGACAATCTGTAATTAGAAGCTTATTCAAGTCGCATGTAATTTTATATTTAATAGCTGTGGATCATTAATTAGTCGCTTTATTACAATTTGAAACCGCTGGGTTTAACTAGTTAATGAAATGATATTTAACACCGTAAATGTGATTCACAAGCTTAATTTTTAAGGTTTAAAAAATAAGTCTTATATTAATAATGACAAAGAAGCAGAAAAATTCGACAAAATATTTTATTAAAGACTATAAATTAATGGTAAATTTTATGAATAAAAAAAAATTTCATTAATTTTCGTCCTTTATTTTGAATATTGAGTCGAAATATGCGATGATCAAATTCGATTTTCACATTACGTCCACTAAATTGCGTCATAATAGACGAGTAATTAACAATAAAGGCGCGATGCACATGCAATTTCCTTTGTGTAAATAGAATATTTCTCGTTCTTTCAGAAAGTTGTTCGTTTTGAGTTGCATTAACATGCCTTTCATATTCTGTTTTTTGTTTTTATGCTTATTTAACCCGAGCCAAGCAAATGACAAATCAGAAAATTATCAGCTTATATTCCCTCTGGATTCGCCATCTCCTTATGCTCATTTAGTGGGAACAATTCCGAAGCATTTGATGGATGTTACACTTTGCTATTGGATTAGACCACACACAAATGGAGGTTGTGATGTTATTTTCTCTTATGCAATCCCTAAAGCTTGGAGTAATATTAAGAGCAGCATTTGTGCTGGTGGAGAACAAGGTAAAATTATTTTCAATAAAAATGAATTATGATTGATAAATTGGAGTAAATTCTGTCAGGTTTCTTTCAACGTCAACCAATGACCAATGAAGCTACCGAGAGTAAAGCTGCACACAGTACGTTTGGAATGCCTCAAGACCGAGTTCTTCTTGGCAAACAGAGTTTGCAAAAGTTCTCTTGGATTCATTCTTGCATTACCTGGAGTTCCTTGGAAGGTCGTTGGCAATTTTTTCTTAATGGTTACAAGTACAACGAGGGCACAGGTCTTACCGTTGGGGAATTTATTCAACCAAACGGTGTCGTAGTACTTGGACAAGATCAGGATACAGATGATGGGGAGCATGATCTGAAAGATCAAATGAGGGGTCAGATCAGCGATCTGAATTTGTGGGATTCAGTCTTGACTCCGGAAGATAGTAAGAAAATCACGAGAACTCTCTAAATTTGATTTTATAACATTTATCGTTACAGTCAATAAATTGGCATCATGTGACCCGGCGTATGAAGGAAATGTGATTGGTTGGAGAGCCGCTACATGGGAAATGTATGATGGCAGCAGAGTTGCTCCAGTGAAGCTGCCTTGTATAAAACCTCGTCATAATTAAGCTGTTATATTTATATTGAAGTTGTTGTTGTTAATAAAAGTTAGTATTTTATTGCAATTTGTTTATTGACGTGCATTACATTTAATTGTTCTTTGAGTTCCGCTAATCCAGTTATCATGATGCATTGTGTTGAGTAATTAAGAGAACAATGCATATCTTAAACACGTTAAACATTTTCAGTCTAATACAAATTTTAGTAAACATTTTTTTGTTTACATCAGGACAAATGGGTGAGTTTGACAACTTTAAAATCGTTCATGCTTAAAATATCATTATTGGAAATTTAATTTTTCAGGCAGACCACAAATAATTATACCCCCGCCACCTATACTAGTGGTCCGCCCTCAATATCGGCCACCACCACCTACTTTCATTCGACCACCTCCTGCTGTCAACACACTTTACTATCCACCACTGCCACCTCCTCCAGCTAATCAGCCTTCTAATCCAATTTTGCAACTTCAGCAACAATTCTTCCAATTAAATGAAACTCAACAGGGTTTAGTGAAATATAGGGACCAGCAGAAAGAAATATTAACCAGGTTAGAACAGCGGATAGATTCAATAGACGAGCAATTAAAACTGGTGTATCATTACCAAAATGATCAATATCAAACGTTGAAACATATTGATGAAGTATACAGTGCCCGATTCAAAGATATGGAACAAAGTAATCCACAAAGAAATTGGCAGAATCGCAATTAAGAACTTTGGGATGTATTAAATTATACAATTGTTAAATTACTATCGAAATAAAGCTTTGCAAAAACAATTCTCTATTTTATAGCTCTCAGCAGTAGACATCATCTGGTTATTTATTTTGGATAATAGCTCTCAAATTACAGGAAACCATGATAACTATCTAGGAAACGATATCTCGTTACTCGCTTTCAAAGCTTCTCTCAGCACGTTTTTTCAATGCTATTTCTAACTAGTCGAAATGGCTTCTTACTTCCGTGATAAAGGGTTCAGTTCCTCACAAACGTCGGCGATCCAAGTTAATTTAGTTTTAATATCGACTTATTTCCTTTTTACCAGGCAAAACGAAATATTGATTAATAAATGATTTGAAGCGACGAGTACGCTCAACTGCAACAATAAAGCAGCTTCTACGTTCAAACACCAGATGTTAAACAAATTTGATTTCAAGATGATTATTCGTTTCTAATACAAAGTGCATTTTGTAGACTGAATGCAACTGGTCTGGGCTGTCTTGCAAACATAATAATAAAAGTAAGTACAGTAATAATAAACTTAGATAATGTTTCTTTTTGTAATACAAATTTATTTCCTTTTTATAATTTAATAACAACTAGTTTGACTAAATGGATTAAATCATTATTTTAAGCCTAATTGTATTGTTTATGCAGCATGGGTTTTCCAAAACACGGAAGTCTGACAGGCGCAAATCTTGCTCCGTTGTACATTTCCCATATGGCTTCCGACCAAGCAATTACATTTCCTTCGTGGGGGAAAGTGCAATTGGCCAACCTTGACACTGATTTTAATATAAAGAATTGAAAGAAGTAAGTAATAAAATAAAAACAATTCTTTAAAATCATATGTAATCTCACCATCTTTGGAACTGAGGACGTAATCCCACAAATTTAACTCGGTAACTTGTCCTTTTAACACTTCGCTTTCGTATCCTTCACCAACATCATCTTGGACAGCTCCGACGGTCACCACGCCGCCAGGTTGAATTGCGAACCCAGAACTGATGTACCCAGTCCTGTAGATCTGGTCATTGATGTAAACTTGCCACTTGCTGGTAATAGCCGACCACGTCGTGCAAACATGAACCCAAGTGTACGGAACGAGGGAGAAAAGAATGTCAAAAACTTCTTGATGTCTGTGGAATCGCACTGAAATGATAAGAAAAGTTCATTTATCGTGAAGAGCTCTAAGGTAATTATAATAAACGTTAAAATAATTACCTCCTCGACCACCACTGCACATTGCAGCCGCTGTGTCATTGAGGATGGCATCAACCGAATAGCTGAAAATGACGCCACACTCGTCCTCAATGTCCCTGTGCAATCTGGCCCAGTAGCAAAGGGACATCTCGGATAATGGTCTGGGAATCATTGCTACGAGGGTAGCATGAGGAGATGTAGCTTCTAATGGAAAAATTAATTGGTAACTTTCTTCTTTCACGGGTTCTCCATTAAGATATGTTGTTGCTTCGTAATTGTTGCCTTGTCCGGTTGCCAAGGATACCGTGAGTGCCAGGAAGAGGATGGTTAGATGCATTTTGGCACACTGGGAGTGAGTGGATTTGTGTTTGCTGTCGTTCGTTTATATACACTGAGAATCAGGAGATTGGGATGAATTTCAATTTGGTTCCTATATCGCAATTTAAAACGATTTGATTGTGTAATAGAGGAAGGCCATTCCTAAGTTTCGAATTGGTGAAAGCTTATGAGTGTCGGCCTATCAAATTTTGTAAAGGAGTGTTGGATTTATTATAATTTCACAAAATAGTCGTTTTATTATTTTAACTTCTATATAGTAAACTCTAAAATAGTGAATGGATTTACGCAAATAAAAATGCATTGTATGATTTTACATGACAAGTCATTAGACTTTATCGTAAGATATGGTGATTTTATCATGAACATGTAGTTATTTTACTGTAAAATATGGTAAGTTTTTTTTACGGTCATTTTTTAAAAGATTTTTAAATGTCTTAAAATCCTGGAAGAAGTTTGATTTCTTGTGGGTTTTTAGCATTCAGAAAGTTTATGTAAAATCCAGTAGGAAATAAAATCCAACAAGAAATTACCGTACTTTGGGTTCTCACAAAACATTTTTTACGTAGACGTCTTAATGTTTGTGAGATAATGGCTTAAAGTATCGTATTTAGAGATTTTGCTTTTCATAAAAAAATTGCATTTCTTATTTATAGGAATTTAATGGAATCTAGGGTTTAAAACAATCATTTTTTAAAATAATCTGACGTAATAATTTTAATTTTTAAAACTACGAACAGAGAAAAATGTATATGGAACGCCATTTGTATCATTTTCTATGTATATAATACTGAAATTATATAGAAATGTAAGTAGTGATGTTTGTAATAAAGTAACTACAATTCTAAAAGTAATATAAATCCGTTTTTATAAATTAACAACCGTTTTATAATATTA
>JAQIXT010000884.1:0-22506 GCA_034700445.1 Stenotaenia linearis | reverse complement strand
TTTTTTGAAAAGTTTACCTGATTAGGCTTAAATTTTTTGATTTTTTGTGGGTTTTTGTTTTGATTTCATCTAAAATTATCAGAAATCTCAATTTTTTAAAATATTTTATGATAAATTCTGATAAAATTTATCAGATTAGGCTTAGTTTTATACCAATTTTTCCTCCAATCACATTCAATCCCAAAAAAAAAACTCAAAAAAACTACTTAATAAACCAAAAATCATAATTCTGACAATTCAGTCAATTCCCAATTCGAAACGCGCGATTAGGCCTAATCGAGCAAACCCACCCGAAAAGCCTGCACTCAAAAGTAAACAACGAGCGTTTTGAATTGATTACATTTAATAACTGTCGCACTGCAAACGAATACACAACACATGAACCTCGGGGAGACAGACGAGAATGGGGAGTCTGCGTACGCGAAGCACCCGCTCTCAGTCGCTCCTTCCCAAAACCCAGAGTGGAATGGACTCGGATCGGTGAAAAACGGTGAAATAGCGAGAGCGTGGCACGATCCCGACCTAAAGAGACGGAGCGATAAAAAGTGGTCTTTTTTCCCCTTGAATTGAGTGCAATGTTGACCCTTGTAAGATGGCAGGTAGGAATAAACGAGCATTAAAAAGCTTGCGGCCACTAAACATCGTTTGTGCACGACACGAACGAGAAAAGCCGAGGAGCCATTTGCCGAACGCACTCCCCAGCAAAATGAGCGAAATGAGACCAGCATGGCGGCCCCTCTTTTCAAAAATTATTATTATTTCTCTTATTATTTATTATTATAATAATTGTTGTTATAAAAGGCGGGGGTGGTCCGTTTGACGGGAATTAAACGCGAATTTGAAAGGAATTTGGCGCCGAGTGACGGTTTTACAAATGGCGGGGTTTGTTGTGGGGTTAGGTTTACGTGAATGGGAAATTTTAGTTTTTTTTATTTTAATGTTAATAAAAATTTGTTTTTTGAAGGTATGAAGCGTTCCGCGGAGGATGAAGACAGTATCGGTGGGTCGCCCATGAAAAGGTCAAGACCAGATGGTCAGAAAGTGGAGTTAAGGCTTCTAATTCAAAGCAAGGTAATGTTTAGTACGATAAAAGCAACCCCTGTTGGTCTGAGGTTTTTTGCTGCATGAAAGATTTTATGATTCGGTGATGTTTATATTTTATTTTATTTTGATTTTGTTGTTTATACTAGAATGCTGGAGCCATAATTGGTAAAGGAGGGTCCAATATAAGTCGACTGAGAAACGACGTAAGTATTTGTGTGCGTTTGGATGTAATTTTTGATTTATTTAAATTTTTTTTAAATTTTGTAAGTGAAAATTTAATGAAATTGGCTTAATTTTATGAAATTTAGTGAAATTTTTAATTTTTTTGTTAATTTAAAAAAAAAAAAAAAATGGATGTTGTAATGTGTTCGTTAAAATTTTAATTGTGACTTATCTTACAGATTTTTGGGGGCAGTGTTGTTAATTTGAATTTGCCCGCCGTTTTTTTGTAAAAAAAAAAATTCTGGAAATTTATTTTTATTTTAACTGACATGTTGCACATTATTTTGGAAAAAAATATTAACAAAAAACCCAAATTGGAGACGATTAATCCAATGCGCTTTTTCATTTAATTAGCAAAAAAAAATTATAAAATTTTCTAATTATATATAGAAAAGCACCTATTTATAATTTTTTTTAGTTTTATACTTGCTATCAAAATTAACTCATTTTATTATTTACGGAAATTCAATTTTAAGAAGAAAAAATTGAAATTGAACACTTATTCGGTAGAAGCTTTTTAATTTCATCATTCTACAAAATGGCTCACTATTTCTAGTTTTCAATTTGGCATGGCAAAATTCTACCAGTTTATTAATTGTTAGTTAATATTTTTTCTTGGCTGCTAATAAAAAAACAAATTAACAAAAAATTCAAAAATTCAAAATGAACAAAAAAAAAATTTTTTTTTTTTAAATTAAAAAAATTATTAGCAGCTTAGAAACCTAAGTATAATAATATTGTTGGAAAAGACACTAAAATAATTTTGTTTTGTCCCCGTTTTATCTTTTTATTTTCTTTATTTTATTTTTTTGGTTTTTTTTTTTTTTTTTTTTTTTTATTTTATTTTTTTGCCATGTCCACTCTGGCCCTGCCCACTCGATTGCTTGGCCCCTTCACATGAACGAATGGCCATCAACTCAAAACAAATCACCTACTTTGAACTACCACCAATCACGTGTCCCGCTCTGATGCCGTTGCTGCCCACGCCTGGCCCTGGCCCTTGCCCCTTGTACCGAATCCCGGAATGTGCCCCATGGCCCCGATGTACTGACTGGCCCTCCAGTACAAAGCAAGCATTACAGTGCCTGACTGTCCAGGGCCCGAACGGTATGCACCCTCAGCTATTACAGTCTAAGAAAAAATAAATTGATATTTATATATTATTATATATGTATATCTATTTTTAATTTGCCCTTTTTTAGTATTAAATTTTAAAATAATTGTAAAATTAAATTTAAATTTAAATTGATGCCCAGTTGGGTTGTTCCAGGTCCCTTTTTGGGGAAAAAGGGATGAAAGGGTTGGGCTTATTATTAAAATTGGTTTTCATCAACAGGAAGACATTTTGATGGGCGATTTGTAAAGAATGGTTTATTATGATTATTAATAGTAATATGGTATTTGATCGATTCTCGTCAAGTGCAATTGATGATTGGTTTCTATTTTATTGTTTTTGTTTTTCTGGTGTGGATATAAAAGGAATTTCTAAATTTTTAATGTGTAAATTAATTGACTGGTTTGCATAGCAACTGAATGTTTTTTTTAAAGAAATTTTGAAAATTTAAAAATTTTAATTTGTAATTAATGCGGTTAATTTCAGTGATAATTGGAATATTTGGTTGCATGCAAGTAGTTGATATTGATTGTCATTTAACATTTGTCTGTTTTTATCATTCGTATGAGAATAATTATTTTTTTTATTTTTTTGTTTTTATATGCTGAAAGTACTTATATTTTATCAATAAACGCCATTTGATGTTTCTTTTCTACAGCATTCTCACCATTTCGGCTGAACTGAGTGTTGCTTGCAACGTCCTTTTTGACATTATTCCTAAATTAGAAGACGTGAGTAATGCTGCGCTGTTTATTTATTTATTTTACGCTTTTTGGCCGTATAATCAAATAAACACCGGCTTTAAATATAAAGTGGATGAATGATTAACGAGTTTTGTACGTAATTTGCATTTTTTCGCTTTTGCAGTATGTTCATCACAAAACACTGGACTTTGAGTGCGAAGTACACGTTCTGGTGCATCAAAGTCAAGCTGGTTGCATCATCGGTCGTGCCGGCTTCAAAATCAAAGAGCTTCGTGAAGTAAGATATAGAAATGAGTTTTTTACACACAAATCTGATGTTTGGAGTTGAAATTTGCTTGAATTTTTGCAAAATTTGCTTGAATTTTTGTAATTTTTTCCAAAAATTACAGAATTTATACAAACCAATTGACTGCGTGGGTGAGGAATGAATTTTCTCGTGCTGAGAAGGGAAAAAGTAGCAAATACGGCCGTTAAGCGAGGAAATTGAAGAGTTTTATTTTCTGGTTGAATTGAATATCAGAAGAGTTTGCATAATTTTATGCCTTTTACGAAAAGTCGGAGGACACGAGTGTTTATTCGAAATCGCATGAAAAAGGAACATTAGCGAGTGTAATAAGAGAGAGTTTTATGTCGGGTGTGATCAATAAATTTTAATTCATATCAATGGAACCCCCTCGCTCTAAAACATGGTACGAACTCTGTTAAATAATGCAGACGTAGCTAGACAACGGCTATAATTATCTGCCAGTTTCCTCGCCATTACGGCCAACAGCTACTACACGTTGTGTACACGTAGTTGTGACTCATTATCTCGATTAATTTTAAACGGCTGATGTGTCAAATTTAAATATTTTCTCAACGGTGTAAACAAATTTGAAAAAATTGAAGAAAAAAAAATTTGACGTTAAAAATTGATAAATTTTTTTTTATTTTTGTTTACATTGAGATGCAAAATGACTCCAGGTGTTGTGTTTTTCAATGACAACAACTGTTGTGTGCTTTTGTCGATGTGCGTTTGACCAATTAATACAATCACGCGAAATTCAAGGGAAATGCGAAGGGTTGAGTAAAAAAAAAAAATTTTTTTTCTATTTTTAAAAAAAAATAAAAAACCAAAAATAAACTTTAAAAAAAATTAGAAAAATTTTTTAAGTTTCTAAGTAGTGATTTTGTGTTTAATTAATTGATAATTTAATATTTAATTATTTTTTTTGTGAGGGTTAGTGTAAGTCTGTGGTGGAACTAATGACGATCACAATAGGTGAGGGGGTGGTAGGAAAATGCACAACAACACAGCAGATGTTGGCTTTTGGCAAACTTCCTGCGGGTGGAGTTGAAGGTAGCCAATGGAAACCCCTTAGCGAGTCGATGCAGATCACCTGGTTACATACCTGACAGTATTTAGTCGTGTTGGGTTTTGTAGCAGCGAGTTGTGCGGTTTTTTTGCCGCTGGGAAGTCGAAATTGATTGGGAATGAGTAAGGGAAAACGATACGTGAAGTAGTAATGGCGTATTAGAGGTCAGTGAGCTCGAATCAGGTGAATGGAGGTCGGAATTTTATTCGTATTGATTGAAAGTGAATGGGGTGATTTGAATTGGATATTGGGTAGATTTTTTTTTTCCGGTTTGAATTTTTTCTCCTTTTTGTGTGTAATGATATTGTTAAAATTGATTTTTTTTTTTGATTTTTTAAAAATTTTTTTTTTTTTTTTTGAATAGAAAACAGGTGCTACTATTAAGGTATACAGCCACTGTTGCCCGCAATCAACAGACAGAGTTGTACAAATCTCAGGGACACCGAAAGTAGTCGTCGAATGTACACGTCAGATTTTTGAATTAATTCAGCAGGTAAAATGATAATTTATTTAATTTTTAGGTATTTTGTGATTGGGGATCGATTAATATGGAAATAATTATTGAAGTATTGAATGAGAAAATGTAAAAAGTAGAAAGAAATTGATTTTATTGAAAGTTAATGAGTAATTCATTGTTTTTGAAAGGAAATACAGTAGACTGATTATTGTGATAACAAAGAACATTTTTATATTGTAAATTCAAAACTAGATGGTAATTTTAATCTCTAGTTATAAAGAAAAATTGATTTTGGATCATTTTTGGTTAAATTTAGTCTCGTATTTCAATAATCAAGAGACACTTATGCAAATTTTGATCATTTTTGGATCTAAAATATCAAAAGAGTAAATTTCTTCGTCTGATTCACCCTTCTATTGTCTAATACATATAATTAAAATTTAATTTGAACTAATTTTAGTGCTGAAACTTGAACCAGTATAATAATAAAAAATAATAACCGAAGAATAATTACAATAAACAATAGTTTTTCAATTTAAAGTATCACAATAAACAGCATTTACTGTATTGGACATCCGGTTCAGATTTTAATTTTAATTTATGAATTTGAATATCAATTTAAAAAAATTTTTTTTTTTTTTTTTTTTTTAAGTCCCCGACGAAAGGTGCTAATAACCCCTACGACCCCCACAACTACGACGAATACTACGCGCACGAATATGGCGGTTTTTGCGACGGCGGCGGCGGAGGAGGAGGAGGAGGTCGACGAATGGGTCGCCCAGATATGTCAGGAATGTCTCGCGGAAGGTAAAATTTAGATTTTTCCAATTCCTCCAATACTCCTTCCCCTCCTTAATGTACTCTTACACACCCGAATTGGCGACACCGAAATGTTTTCCCAACTGTTCCCGGTCTGGCACGTTCTTTGCCCATCTTTTGATGTGACCTAACCCTTTCCCTCGTTTTTTAATTTTTATTGTAATTTTTATAAGAAATTGAATTTTGTGAGCAACGGAGTATTTTTCTCCTTTGCAGAGGAATGCGGGGCCTTTCAGACATGGGCAGAGGACGTATGGGAAGAGGAGGAGGGATAATGGGCAATGGTGGTCTTCGTGGTGATATGGGAAGAAGGGGTATGGGTTCCAACAGACCCATGCCACCACCTAATTCTTCCAGGGGATTCCGGTAAGAATTTTTTTTTGTGATTTTTGTGATTTTTGAATTTTTGAAATTTGAATTTTTTTTTTTTTTTTGGATTTTGATTTTGATTTTGAATTTTTTTTTTTTGTAGGAATAATTCGATGGGAGGACCCGGTCGTGGAGGGTTCGGGAACCGTGTCCGAGGACCGAATTTCGGGGGTCCAGGGAACAGAGGAGGTGGAGGATCGGGAGGAAACATGGACGGACCTCCACCGCCACCCCCGCCACAACATATGGGTGGAATGGGAAACGGATTCGGTAAGTGGAGTTTGGTACAGGTCGAATCTCGTTATAACGAATTTTTAATTCTGTATAATCGATCTCGTTATAACGAAAATTTAACTGTAACGAAGGGATTTTTGGTCCCTCGGTGTTCGTTGTAACGAGATTCAACCTGTAGTTCGAAAAATCGTGTGTGGGTGGATTGGTAGTATTAAAGTAAACGATTGCAGTCAATTCTTATCGGGATCGTGCTCCTCCTTTGTCAGGAGGTGGTAACAGTCTGATGGGGTCGAACATGATGGGCGGTGGTCAAGGATTCAATCAACCCAATATGCCGAATCAAGATATGGTAAGAGTTGATGGTTTGTGATTTTTTTTTTTTGTTTGGTAATTTTTTTTTTTTTTTTTTTTTTTGTGTGAAAATTTTAGGGAAATCAGAATTTTGGGCACAATAATCAAATGGGTGGAGGTGGAGGTGGCGGTAATCAACCAACATCAACACAAGTTACTATTCCCAAAGATGTAAGTATGGAATGTTTAAGAAATGATGAAAATGACTCGAGTTGAAACAAAAAATGACTTCATTCAAAAATTTTTGTTTTGTTATTGGAATTTAGTGATTTTTTTGTATTTTATTAAATTTTGAAAATTTAAACTGAAATGAAAAAATTGCTGAATTCTTTAAATTTTTGTTTTTGAATGGGTTAATGACGTCATATCTACTTAAAGCTCAGCTTGGATTAATTAATGCTTTGCTTTGGGTTTGTTTACAAAACAATAATGAAAGAAACTGTAAATTTTAAAGCTTGCTGGATCTATAATCGGCAAAGGAGGTGCTCGGATCCGGAAAATCCGCCAAGATTCAGGTGCTGGGATTACCATAGACGAAGCACTGCCCGGTGCAAATGATCGAATCATAACAATCACGGGCTCGCCGTCGCAAATCCAGATGGCGCAATACTTGCTTCAACAGAGGTCAGTTTCAACGAAATAAGAAAATCTCAAAGTGTATTAACAAATACTAACAACAGGCAATTAACATTTCTACATTTTAATTCGCTTAATTTCAATTTTCCGCTCTTGTCGCTATGAATAACTGAAAATAACAAAGCATGAATGGGCTGAATAACCGAAGAATTGTGCTGAGCTTTTCTGATCTTGTCTGGAAGACTAGTGATTTTGTTGTTCTGTATATGAGAAACAAGAAATCACTATCTTCCGACAATATTCGAACACTCCTTCGGAGGAATCTAATTTCTATGCGCTATTTGCATAAACGACTAATGGATTTTTTTTTTTTAAATTATTTTTTTTTTGATAATTTTTTTTTTTATAGTGTACGAGAACATTCTGGACGTAAATTCTAAGACCATCCATCGACGAGTGTCCCACCCGAATTGTCGAAGTTTCTTTTTACCTGTCGTGCAATTTTTACGTTTTCATTTAATTTTAATGATTTTTTTGTTTTTTTATGCCTATTGATGTTGTGTACTATTAAAAGACTAGTCTGGAGCTTTAATTAACAACAGTTGGAGTTATGTAGCGTATTAACGACTGTTGTAAACCCCTTTATCATTAATAAGTTTATTTAAACCGTGTAATTTTCATTTGTTTTAAGAATTAATGAGTTAGTATTAGGATTTGAAGATTATAATAGTAAGTAATACGATTTTCGTTTATTGGGCCTTTAGTTGTAGCGCCCTTTATGTCTTTTTTTGAGTTTTTGGTTTTATGACATATAAATGGGATGTGATAATCCCGTGCATATCAGTAATAATTATTTTTCGTCCATTTTTAAACACTAAGGAAATGAAATGTAATTTTTATGTTTAAATCAGAAGGGGATAATTATTAGAGATAAATCTATTAGGGTGTAAAGCATTTTATTTAATCACTATTCATTATAATTAAATATAATATGAAAAATATGATTTTATGTATTTTTTGTGGTGTATGGAGGATGATGAGGTAAAATGGGAGAAGGCAGGAGTGGTAAATTGTTTTACTGCTCTGGTTTTGTTAATATTTTTGGCGTTTAAATTAGCTGTTGGATTTAATGTAAAGAAATAAGTACTTGTTGGTGAAAGAGGTTTATTCAAATAAATAAATTGCTTGTTGTACAGAATAATTCAATTAGCGAAGTATAATAAATTAAAAGAGCAATTGATTAATGATTTTTTTTATTGTTATTAACTGGATTGTATAGGGCTTGGTAAAAGAGAAAAATATATTGTTGCTTGCAAGTTTTAATTTCATGGAAGTTATTCGTTAATGGTGTGAAGCACGTGTTTGTTTTGGTTTTTTTGGTTTTTTTTTTGGTTTTTGGAAATTTAAAATCTGACTTTAAGTCGTTGACACTTGTTGGTTGCACTGTTTTGTACGATTTTTCGTATGCTTTCATCTTTTATTTCGTAATGCGCTTCCAAAACGTTTGTTCCGTAATGTCGATTTGTATTCGGTTAGCCACGTCCATGAAATAATATTAAAAATACATACTGAAATATCTAATTCCATCCGATCGTTGTGAAATACGTGAAATTTGTGAAATTTTAAGGCCTATTCATAATCTTTTTATACGAATATTAACTGTAAATGGCGGAGCATTGCGATCTACAAGATGGCGGCATTTTGATTAATTCCGATGAAAATGAAGTATTTCTCCCACTTTTCAAACCATCCAATCGTAATTTGACGTGCTCTAAAACAAAAAAATAATTAAATTTTAAATGTATTTTTTTGTGACAATTTTTTAACGATGTTTAATTTAATAATTTCCGTTTTTAAAACGTCCAATGACGGTGTACCATTGTGACCATAACGGAGGAAAAATTGTAAAAAAAAAATTTCCTCTCATTAATTCTTTAAAATTTTGTTTCTTTACCCATTGTCGTGCTTCATCTTTATTATAGATCGATTTGCTCGTATTACAGGTGGGTATTAAGTTGAAATATTGTACCTGCAGTACATGAGCTGGCGTCATATTGTTGCACACCTCATGAAAAAAAATAAATAAAAAGTGTTGAACCTGCCACCCATTTGAAACAAAGTGCTGTGCCTCATTTGGCAGTTTTTATTTCCAACTGCCAAATTTGTAATAATCTAAAGACTACTACGGTTTTTTTCCTCCTTTGTGTGAATGTATTGTACACTTTCGTAAGTACTACAACTAATTAGTAAATGTAAATTGTACTCGGAAGGGGTGCTGTATAAGACGGTTCATATATTTTTGTGTACTAACGTTTAATGTTCAATAAATGTTTTTATGTTAACACTGTAACGAATGATTATTCATGATCGATGGTAATTGGCGAGCAAACACCGATATTTCATACGAAACATTTATTATAATATGGCACTTCTGTCTGCAAACGGCTGAGCGAAAAATTGACCGATTTTCTGACCCTCGGCGTCGTAATTAAATAGTCGGAAACAGGAATCGCAAAAGAAAAATGGATCGGCTGGTACTCGTTGGTTGCCACTGGTAACCCACCTGGAAAACAAAAATGACAAATTTTAATATCGGGAATTGAGGTTAACGGCATTATTTCTCACTTTGCTGTCAGGAGGTGACACACCATACAAATAACCCTTTTTCGACTCGAAATGCTCGTCACGATTGGGTATTTGTTGCGATCCTGGCAGTCTTCGTAGTTCATTAATCTTATATCTTGAAACACCAACAAATGTTCGCAGTTTCCTTGATGCTGGTAGACGTATGGATAACCGAGACGTAATTTTAAGTCTAGAAATCTCGTGTCTTCCATTCGTTTCGTTTCGAACGGTCCGACCAACATGTCTGGATACTCGTTTGCCCAATCTGTAATTGCCTTGCTGTTGTCCCGTGACTGTGGATTCCTCATGTCGTTGTATATTGTGCCGTTGATGTAGAAAAACCCGGATGTGAAGATATCCTGACAGAAAAATTAATTAGTTTTTATTTTTTTAATCTTTTCTTTTATTTACCTTCGCTCTTGTCAAGATGGATAAGTCTGGATTCTCACTAAAATCATCTAAAACTGAAATATCGGCCAAACATGCGAATCGGTCTCTTAAATCGCTCAGTTTTTGAGAACCTAAACAAACAACTTGTTGTTCGACCTGGAAAATATAAACAAATATTACAATAAATTATAATTTTTGTTTTTGTAACATTTTTTTTACCTCGAGACCCCTGAGGTATTTAGCGCCCGGTCGTTTTCTGTACGGTTGATATAACGTAATGATTAAAAGCAATTCCGGTCCTTTGACAGATAGATATTCCGCTTCGGTAATGTTTGGGATTAATTTCGGATCCGAAAACTTGTATCTGTTTGCTTTATTTAGAAGCTGTCTAGCCATCGAACCGTGATTTGCGCGTTTGGCGTTTACTGCTTCCTTTATCCTGCGATTAAGAATTATTAATTAATTTGTGTACATTTCTAGTTATTTTTATTCATCTTGTAATACTTTAGGCATTGTAAATTGTGATCGCTCGGTGTGACGTATTCAATTGCTTCGTTTTTCGGTTTTCTAAATTGGTCTGGTAAGAATTGAGTCGGTTCGTCTTCGCACGTAAGATTGTCAATGCTAAATAAGAAAGTAAAAAATTATATTAGATTTATTTTGAATTTTTATGCAAGTGTTTGTTGCTACCTGCACACTGTTTCGAGCTCGTCGATAATTGCGGGTGAAATATTCATCGTGCTTGCTAAATTAGTTGTGTGGTCGACGTCCACGCAAGTTCCCAAACCTACCCATTCGGCTAAAATGCTTGCAACATCAATTTCAGGAGAAATAAATTTGAAGCGGTCTGGATTGTGAACACGGTCCATTCTCGAAATGAAAGAAACCAACGAAGCGCTTTAACATGAAAATTCAGAATTTTATATAACAACCACAAGAGGCTACGCAACGATGACGTCATAGTTATAATCCCGAATCTGGAACTCTCCTAGATCAGTCAATTCCTCGAGAAACGCGCTCAAGGCAGACAGCATGTTGTTCTCTGCGGTTCATCGTAGTAAATTATTATGCAAGCATTTGAGACAAATTGTGAATCAGACATGTAAGAAAGATTGTTTTATATTTAGTATTTGTTATTGAAAGTGTCGATTACAGACATATTTCGTCGAAATTTTCTCAGTGAAGCGTACGAATGTCGCGAAGCTTGGAACCGGCGTTTTCAAAGCCCAGTTTTACAGAAAATTAAATTCGGTAATTTATTTTCTAAAGTGTTTTGGTGCATTTCTTGACAGAGAATATTTATAGAAAACTTTTATACCGACTTGGAGATAAAATTAAACGCTAAAAAACTCGTTAGTGCAGTGGATATCGATGTTGTAAGTGATTTTTTTCATGTTTTTCTTAACATTTTATTTATTTTGATCGTTCAATCCCGTTGCAGTTTGCAAACAAGATAAACAACGATGAATATTTACTAGAACTCGAAGAATTAATACACAAATTCCGAAGATCGCCCAACACGGTTCACACTCTGGGATCCACTTCTCACGCTGTGATTCGAGCGTTTCTCGATTTCGGATCTACGGATAATTTAATGAGGATGTTGGATGATCGAGTCAATTACGGCATTTTTCCTGATCATTACACGTATATTTTAATGATGAATAAATTTCTGAAACAGGAAAATTACAGAGGTGAGGAATTTTGTTTGTTTTGTCGTAGAATAAAACGACTTTTTAATTTTTTAATATTTTTATAGACGCAGCCAAAACCGCGATATTTTTAATGTTACAAGAGGATTATGAAAATCCTCTAGCAAATGTTTTAGCATTGTATTCGTGTTATATGTTCGTTGAAAAACCTCAACCCGAACCGTGGGATCCAACGGCAGAACCAGAAACACCGAAAGACGACGAGGAAGATGTAAAAATTGAAAAATATTTAAAATTTTATTTAATATTTATTTGAAAATTTTATTATTTTGAATTTAGCAATGGGTCCGAGTACGGTATCTTCCTTTACCGTATTTCGATGACCATTTTGATCTGAGAAAAGCTAATCATCTCGTCGGTAAAGCGTTGGTTGAATTAAGCAATAAAAATGTTTGCGAAGAAAGTGTTATTTCTCGGTCATTCGAATTGTTAGGTAAATATTTATTTATTTTAAAAGAAAATTTTTTTAAATTAAATTTATTTTAGGTTTGGTTCTATTCGAGAAATGGGATCGTGTTAAGGAATGTGCTGATCGGATTATTCAATCTGAGAATAAGGAAGTTTATAAGAAATTCGTAGAAAAGGTGATTCAAGTTGCATCGGAAGTAACCGATGAAGAAATAAAGAAACAAATTGATGGCGAAATCAAACCGGCTCTCGAAAAACTCGTTCAAAGTGCGAAATTAGTCGATAGTGATCTTAAGAACGTACTCGAGGACAAGGTATTAATCGATTTTAATCGATTTTGATGAAAAAATTTGAAATTAATTAATTATTTTCAGATTAAAGCACAGGTTGCATTACACGAGAAGAATTTAATCGAAAATACCACAGCTACGTACGACAAATGGATCGAAATACGTGAAAACGAAGTAAAACGACAAATTGAAGAGATAATTAGACAAGAGAGGCTAACGAAAATTGACGAAAAACTGGAAGAATTGAAGAAAAAGGAAGAATTGTTGTTTTTCTTTGAAAACATCGAAAAACATCGTTTAAATATCCCACCGGAGGAGGAAGATGAAATGATCACCGAGGAAGGCAAAGTCTCCGGCAAATCTTTACTGGATGTCCCACCGGAAATAGAAGGAAAAGTTGGAAGGTATTTGAATTTTTTCCCAAAAATGTCATTGAAACAAATAACTTGATAATTTCATTACGTTTTTAATTTAATTTCAGATATTCTTCAAAAGTAATCGAGGAAAACGAACCGTGGTGGAGATGGCCGGAACACAAAAAGATAACAGAAGAAAAAACAAAAGAAAATGTTAAATAAATTCGTGAGTAAATCTTTATTCAATTACATTCATTTTCATTCAAAATATTTTTAACGGCTACATCGATCGATTTGTAGCCCGTGTGAGACAAATTGGTCTTTTCTAACTGCGTTTTCATTTTCCTGTGTAAACAAATAATGAGTTTTGATATTTTTAGTAAAAATTTCTACTCACTTTTGGTCTTTTTTGAGGAAATGTTTTCTCGCTATCAAAAAATCAACAACTTTACTCTCTCCAGAATTTTTCATTTTCGATTCGATTTTCTCGGCTGTTTGCAGCCATTCTTTTTGTTTCGTCTTTTCGTACTCGTTCAACGCCAAGTTGTATAAAATTGTAAACGCGATGTTGTGCGAAAGGGGTAAAATGTCTTGCCATGATTTTAGTATTTCGACTGCTTCCGGTTGTTGTTTTGAGACGACGCAACTTCGAATTAAGACCTGAAATGTTTAAATTTAAAAATTTAATTTTTTTAAGTTTTTAATTTTTTTTTAAAATTACCTGCCAGCCGAAACTGAATTCTGGGTTTGTAGCGACGAGTTGTTTTAGTTCGTTGATATCTGGTTTCTTTGATTTGTTGTTGTTTCTTAGCCATTCTAGAATTTGGTCTTGACATGTTTCCGGTAAAGGTTTTCTGTTTTCTTCCATCGAGTCACATGTTAGGGACATTAAAGAGTGATACCAACATAACCACTGGTGTAAACTCTTGTTCCCAGTTGATAAAGCTGAAATTTTAATAGAAATTATTGATAATTAATTGAAAATTAGCGAAATTTGAGGATAATAAAAATGGAAATAACAAAACCTTGTTTTTTGGTGAAATTAAGTAACTTTTGAAACCATTTGTTACTAGCCGTGGTTCGATAACACCCATCACGCATCACGATTGATGCCAATAAACCGGCCCAATTTGCCGGTTCGCTCGGGTTTAAAATGAGTAATTTTTGCGCACTTTTTACGCAGTCTGATACGTAACCGTTTGCTAGATGTACGATATTTCTGAAGCTGAATACCTGAAATGCAAGTCGTTGGTTTAGAATTTATAATTAACAATAAATAGAATCAATTTGTTACTTGATTGATGGAAATGTCTTGAGTTTGTAGATTTCTTTTCGCTAAAAGCGTAGATAAACATTGATCGATCACAGCTGGTTTTGCCTTTGAAAATTGTAGTAATGTCTGAGATAGTTGAAACCAAAGTTGGTCGTGGGTTGGGAATTCGTGGATCGCTTTACTGATAACCCTTTGAGCATCCTTATTTTTGCCCTTATGAGAAAAAAAAAGTTTTTAAAAAAAAAAAAAATTGAGTATTTTAACACTGAAAAATGTATTTACCTGTAAAGTCATCGTGAAACTAAGTAGTTTGATGACAGAACTCAAGTAAACTTCATTTTTCAAATACGGTAACATCTCTTTAGTCGCAGCTGCGACCAAATTTGGATCTTCGAGCAAAAGTCCAATTGCGCATAGCGAAAATATGCCGTAAACGGATGGCGGTTCAAGCTCAAAACTGAAATTCGTAAATAATTTAAAAGTAATTTCAGATAGTTGGGAAATATATTGGTTATTACCTCTGAAACAACAATTGTTTAGCAATTTCGATGTTTTTCATTCGATACGCGACTGCTGCCATTGCAACAAACACATTGGATTTCTCGATGTCGGTTTTAGCAAACCAATGAATGGCCGCTTCGTACGCTAAATACATTTTTTTAAGTTAAAAATAAAAATAGTTTAAACACCGTATTAATTTTACCCTGTATGCTCTCCTCGTAGCATTCGCTTTTATAAAAAGCCAACGCTAAGCCGCACTGCGAGTAAAAATCCGGTTTTTTCACGAGTAGAAATTGTTCGGCTGAAGATTTGTAATGTCCTCGATGACACAACACTCTTGCGTAATTACTTCGAACAAAATCGAGCTCGGTTGAGTCTTTTTCCAACAAATTGATCGCGCTGTATTGAAAAAAGAATTAATGTCGAGGTAAATAGTAATTTTTCAAGTATTTTTTACGATTCCAATGCGTTGCAAGCTTGGGAATATAATTTTTCACGTTCTAGAAATAATCCTAGCGTGTTGTAAGCTTGGGGATTACTAGTCACGTGTCCTGTAAGGGAAATTGATTGGTATATTACTTCATTTAAAGTATTTTAAAATTTTTTTACCAGTGTATTTAACCAAGGAATCGGAAGGTGTGGGTAAACTTGCCATGTTTTCGTACCAAAATTTAATTTTCACTTGTTTATCAATTTTGTCGTCTAATAGAACTTGCGCGACCCAATGGGCGTATCCCAATGCACTTTCGTGCTTTAAAAAAATTATAAAAATTATAAATTTTTTAAATTTATTTCTAGTAATTACCTGGTAACCTAAACTTGTTGTGTGTCTAAATAAATCCATTGCTTCCAAATGACCGATTTTTTCAGCTATCATTGCCTGAAAATTGTTTAAAAAATTTTTTGGTCAAAAAAATTAATTTTTTAATTAACTTTGATTTTTACCATGCCAATCCAGCATTTAATATGCGATGGATCGAGAGTTTGCGCCGTAGAGAACGATTTGTGAGCGAGCTAGAAAATATAATTTAGTAAAATAACGTGAAAATTTATATTTTCATACCTCTATATTGTCATTAAATAAATACAATAGGCCTAAATTGGTCCATGCATCTGGATTCTAACAAATGGTAAAATATTAATAAAAAGAAAATTAAATTAAAGGGTTAAACCCTACATTTTCTTCCACTTTAATCGAATTTATAAAAGCGTGTTGAGCCAAAGCAAAATTCTTTAATCCTGTAAGGAAAAATTATAAATGTTTATGTTTATTTAAGTTTTGCATCAACTTACTAACAGAAATGATTCCCATTGCATTCCAATGAGCAAAATTTTGAGGATTAAGCGTAATTGCTTTTTTAATGGCGAGCAAAGAATGGTTGTATAATATTTTCTTCTCATCTTTATCAATCAAATTCCAAGCTTGGTGATGGTAATTATTAGCAACATCGAGCCATAATTCAGCACTTTCTTCCAACGACAATGCTTGTTTATAGCATCTGAAATGAATTTTTCAAAATTTTAAAATTTCATTTTAATTAACTCATTTAATTACCTCATTCCAAGATGGAGCAACTCCTCTTTCTTAAGAGTCTTATGCGAAATCCCAGCTTTTTCTAAGAATTCCTCGCAAATTTCAAATTGACAGAACTCGGTCGGAATCCTATGCGTAATCGTACACGCATCACCAAACAATTTCCAAAGACAACCCAAATTTGGTTGCAACAAAATGGCCCTAAAATTCGATTTTTACACATCAGAATTAACAATTTGATTAATCAAATGAACGAACTAATACTTTGAAAATATCTCGATAGCTTTGGCGCAACAATCTTTGGCCAAACCAGGTAAACATTCTTGAAAATAATAATTTCCCTGTAAAAGTTTGACCATCCCAAACCCTTTCAGCGCAGGAATGTAAGTCGGTTCCTTGTCGAGTATGATTCGATACTCGTTCGCTGCGTTGTCGTAATCCTGAAGTAACTGTCTTATTTCTGCCATTCTGAAAACAAAACTCGTCAAAATACAAGAATGATATAACTAACTTAAAGTTAAGTTACTGTAACTTAGTTGCTTACTGATAATAGCAGTAAATCGATTCAGGGTTCAGCTCGAGTGCCCTCGTGTAGGATTTGAGTGCGGCCGTGTAACTCCCACGTTTCATGTAACAGTCGGCTAAATATTCCCAGCAATGGCTGTCTTTGTTATCAATGCTCAACGCTTTTTGCAGCGATTTGATCGCTAAACTTAGATTTTGTTGCTTGTAGTGACAGTAACCGAGACGAATCAGTGCCCATTTGCTGGAAAAGATGAAATTGATGTTTTTATGATTTTTTTTTGTTATTTTTTCTCAAATTACTTGTCGTTAGATGTAATTGCTGTTAAAAGTTCCAAATTTTCACTCTGAAAATAAAATTTTGGAATTTTATATTTTATATTTAAAAAAAAGTAATTTATTACTTCTAAACCCATTTCGGCGTACAAATCACTGAGTGCTATGGCAACTGATTTGTTATTTGGGTTGATAGTGAATGATTTTTTATAACAGCGTTGACATTTTCTGTAATTTAGTTTTTAATTAGTATTTATTTAAATTTTTAAAATAGTTGCCTTACGCTAAATCTTTTTGGAGTCTGTAATGGTTTCCGATTTCAAAAAATAGGTTTGGGTTGTACGAATCTTCTTTCAATGCCTGAAACAATATTTTTTAATATTTGCTATTTTGGTATTAAAAGTATAAACTGTCACTCAACTGTTAATAAGTATAATAAGCTATTTGAATAATCATTCAAATCCCTGTAAGCCAAAGCCAATTCCATCATTAAGTAACTATCAGTTGGAAATTTCTTAACTGCAGTTTCAAGCCTAAAAAAAAAAATTCAAATTCAAAATTCAAAAAAAATAATTATCAATTCACTTTTCACGGCCCAATGAAAATTCATTTTGTCTTCTAAGAATCACTCCTAAATAACCATCCATAACAATATTTCCTTCCCACAAAGATGTATCAGAACATAACTTTTAAAAAATCAAAAATTTAAGATTTTATAATATTTTTTTCTAAAAAAAATTACTTTTTTAGCAGCTTCGATATTTCCTAACTTCAGATGAGATAAAATTAAAAGTTTGACCAAACGAATGTCACATTTGTAAACATTAAACATCTAGTAATAAAAAACAAAGGGTTAATATTAAAAATATAAAAAACAATCGAATTTCTATTACATTTTCTAAAACCAAAACATTTTTTTGAATATTTTTATCTGAAGCAACATTAAGTTCCGCACTCATAATCCCAATCTTAAATCCCATAAATAAGCGATCGGTTTCTCCAACTGCTGATTTTATACAAATTTCCAATCCATCAATTGCAAACTGAATTGATTTCTGGTATTGATGAATCAACTCGCTCGATCGCATCAAAACCATACATTCTTCGATGCTTTTCCCGGGTTCAGCGAGTCCTGGAAAATTATTTAAATTTTTATTTATTTTTCATTTTAAACGAATGAAAATTTACCCAATAACTGCATTAACGCTTCTTTGTTATTACTAGAATATTTTACGCAAATATCTGCAATTTTTGCCACATGATTAGTCGAATCCAAAGTTAAAAGTTTTTCAACGAGTTGTTGAACGTCTGGAATTTGTAGTTTTTTATCTCCTAAAAATACAAAACCACAAATTAAAGCGCCTTTGTAGTATTTTCGTTATATTTCATTACTTGCAACTGCATTTATGAGTAATTTACAAATAATTTCATACGGATAAATTAATTCTGTATCCAATTCGATCAGTTTTTGCGATTCCTTTAAACATAGTTCGTCATCATTTTCCTGAAAATTTCATTTTTTAATATAATAACATTAAAAAAAATTACGTCATACTTGTAAAAGTAAATAAATATATTCTTTCGAGTATAATTTTCTATCCTCGATGTCTAATTCATTGGTAGAAGCAAAAATATTTAATAAAGTCGATTTCATCTATAAAAAAAATTATTAATTTTACTTTAAAAAAATTTTTTTTAAATAATTTTTATTTACCAAATTTTCGTTTTTTGTGTAAATTTCAGGATCAGATGCCAAAACTTTGACCACAGCTTGATCGATTTTACTTTTCCTAATGGCGTCGTCGGCAACGATTTCGTACTGAGTTTGCAACACTTGTAGTGTCTAGTGTAAAAATGTTTCATAGTTTTTGAGATAATAAAAATTTTTATAAAAATATTTTTACTTTGTCAAATTCTTTTCTTTCCAAATGTAATTGTGCAAGTTTACTCGATGTCTCGAATTTCTTTTCAGGGTCACTAAATTCACAAATTTTTCAATTTTTTAAACTTAAATTTGAAATATCAAAAATTACCTTTGTAAATCGATTAATTTTTCATATATTCTTAACAATTCGGATTTATGGTTCGGATTATTACTTTTTTCGCACAACACGCACCAACCCTGATTAAGATAAACATAAAAATCATCAATCTACATTTAATTAAAACCATAAATTACATTCCACACCTGCCATGCGAGTAATTGGTTCGGTTGAACAGTTACGGCTTTTCTAAACGACTTGTCAGCCTTTTCCACTTCATTCAATTCTTGCGCTGCAGCTCCCATAAATACCAAAGCGTTATAATTGTTTTCGTCGTGCAATAACACATTCTAGAAAGAAATAAATAAAAATAAATGAATGAATAAACAAAACAAAATTTATTCATCTCACCTCAGCATGTTTCACCGCAACTTCATATTCCTTCTTTCTGATCGCTTCTCTCGCCTCCTTTAAATGATTCTTGATTTCTTTCGCGTCCATTGTTTTTTAATTTTAAGATAAATGAAATTAAATGTCTGATAAACAAGGAGCAGACGAGGCGCCGGTCATAGCGGCAATATGTGGTGGAAAGTCGAAGTTAAACATCAGTTCCGGTTCCTGTCCTTTACTATTTTTTGATTCGGTTTTGGGAAGGAAATTTATTCAGATTGCTTGAATATTAGTTTGGTCACTAATAGAAGATGTGGCGATCTATTGGCCCGAGACATGTGGAGATGGTCAAGTTGTGGTATTGAATTTGCAGTGAATTTATTTGAAATTTCGATGTTAATTTGAATTTTATTTTAGGGTTCCGTCTTTGATGGCGTACGGAACTGCTGCATTCACCGGGATGCTGTATTTCACGGATTGGAGAGTTATTACTGAATTTATTCCTATCTACAACACCAAATATAAAACCGAAGAGTAAATTTATCTTGTAAGATGATAGTTGTAACAATTGTTCATCAAATTTCAAATTGTTAATTGTTTGCTCGTAGAACATTTGCCAAAAATGTAAATACAGCTCTGAAGACAGATTAGTTTCTTGTAGATAAAATTCCTTATTTCATTTGAACTGTATTTAATTCTTTATTTGCATACTCAACATCGCGCGACATTATAATGTGAAATGATTATACACACCGTTTAAACTAAACACAACTTTTATTTTATTTTACAAATACTATACAAAGTAAAACTAATCATTTCCTCGATCTGACTGCGAGAAGTTTGCTTATTTCTTTTTGCGCCTCGATCATCCTTGTTCTTTCTCTCGCGTTATTAAATCCGTATCTGTAAGTTACTATTCCAAATGAGACCAAAAGCGCAAATGATATGATTGGATAAGTCTTCAATGTGTGTACAACTTTCATTTTCAGCTTTGCCTAGAAATAAACGTTTTATTTATACTTTATGTTAATTTTATTAAATTAACGCCGATGCGTTTAATCAAATAAATACGGTATTTTATTTTGTAAATAAATTACTTTTTATTTATTACTCGATTAATTCTTTGACTTCTTCTAATTTTGCTGCTGCTTCTGCTAATTTAGCAGCTTTTCTTCTGCTTTCAAAAAAGGGTTTCCAGATATAAATGCCACCTACAACACCAATGACCGTCACGACAATTAGGTCGACTGTCCTAATACCTCTTGGCTTTCTAATCATTATCAATCTATAAATATTCAAATAATAAAATCATTTGTAAAGTATAAATTCACAATCGTGCTTTTAAATACCTTCCATTTGCTAGAAGATTTGTTCTTCCTGTAACCACAAAACCGCAAAACACAGCTCAGCAATGAGTTTCAATTCATTGAAAAGACATTAAAAAAAAGACATTTATCAGAAAAATGTATAAATTAAAATAAAAATTTCTGGTAGTAAATTAAAATAACTTTAAAAAATAAAAATTTAAAACTTAAGCCATGACGTAATTATCAAATGATCGTTTTGTGCGGCGCTAGTAGTTACTACAGCGGTCGGTCGTAGTTTGTGATTGAGTTCAGCTTGTATTTGATAGTTTTAATGATATATTTGGCCACTGTATAAAGAAACAGAAAATAGTAACACGTAGGGCAGAAATGTCAGGTCTAGACAGTAATCCGTTCGGCGAGCCAGAAGTTCACAATCCCTTTGCAGTAAGTGTTATACGCATCATAGCAAACAAGATAAGAATTTTTTTGATGCAACGTCTACATCTGTCATTGATTTCAGGATCCGTCAGTAGTACAAGCCACTCGAGGAACCACTTCTCAGGGAGGACTCGATGATTACAATCCATTTTCAAATGAAGGAGGAAATAAAACGAGCGTTGTAAGCGATAAACACAAAAAACAAAAGAAAAAACGCTTTTTCGAACTTTTTTAAACAAAAAACTAATTTCGTTCGTACTAAGGCACGTGGAGCAGCGAATCCCCCACAATACCAACCGCCGATGAGCCAAAACTATTCCGCCGGGTCACAACCAGCTGTTATGCAACCAACTCCAGAACCACCGCCCGCCTACACACCATCAGCTCAGCAGAAAATCACGACTGACGAACTACAACGGAGACAAGAGGTTTTACTCCCTAAAATTCACAAAAACCATAAATTTGTTGATAATTTTTTGGTAATAGGAACTCGAACGAAAAGCAGCTGAATTACAAAGGAAAGAAGAAGCTTTACGCAATGCCGCAGCTTATGGTGGTAATTTTACTCGAAATAATTCATTTTGTTATTAAATAACACATGATTTAATGGAAGTTAATAAAAAGTTTACGATGCGGTCGTAAAAATCAAATTTTTATTGATAAATGGAAAATTTATGTGTAAATGTTTTACGTTTATTAAATTTTATTGAATTTTTAATTCAGGAACACCGAAAAACAACTGGCCTCCGTTGCCAGAGAAATTCTGCGTCGGTCCTTGCTTTTTCCAAGACATAAATCTAGAAATTCCACTCGAGTTTCAGAAGTTGGTCAGGACGATGTACTATTTATGGATATGTAAGATCTAATAGCAAAATTTAACTGGAAACTGATCGTTCGTTTATATTTCAGTCCACTCGTGCGTCCTGTTTTTCAACGTTCTCGGCGCTTTAGCTCTTATGATAAAACTAGATAACTACGGCGGAACTTTCGGATTAGCACTTTTCTTCTTTATTATATTCACACCCGCTTCGTACATTTGCTGGTTTCGGCCTATTTATAAAGCATTCAAGTAAAAATCGAATTTTTTCTTTTAAAAAATCAACAAAATCAAATTAAAATTTTTTTTCCAGGAGCGACAGTTCGTTCAACTTCTTCGTTTTCTTTTTTATCTTCTTTTTCCAATGTATAACAACCGGAATCTTCGCAATCGGCGTTTCAGGACTCGGTGCATGGTAAGTCACGTTTAAATTCGAATTA